>JANUWF010003016.1:0-120448 GCA_026120185.1 Voacanga thouarsii
ACGTAGTCCTCAAAATATCTGCAAAAATATAAAAAATCTACGATATTTACAAAGATAGGCACTTTAAATTAATGATGCGAACATTAGATTTGTTTAAATTGCTACGAAAAGTGTTTTGACCAAATTTGAAGATAATCGGATATATTTTTGCATGCAATCCAACAAATGTCTACAAAAAGATCGAAAACCTAAGACATTTACAAAGATAGGCACTTTTACTTAATGATCCGACCGTTGATTTGTTTAAATTACTATAAAAAAGTGTTATGACCAAGTTTGAAGTTTATCGGATATATTTTTTGACATGCAATCCAACAAATGTCTACAAAAAGACCGAAAACTTAAGGCATTTACAAAGATAGGACCTTTTACTTAACGATCCGACCGTTGATTTGTTTAAATTAATATAAAAAGTGTTATGACCAAGTTTGAAGTTAATCGGATATATTTTGGCTGCAATCCAACAAATGTCTACAAAAAGACCGAAAACCTAAGGCATTTACCAAAATAGGCACTTTTAATTAATGATCCGACCGTTGATAAGTTTAAATTACTACAAAAAGTGTTATGACCAAGTTTGAAGTTAATCCGATATATTTTGGAATACAATAAAAAAAAATGTCTACAAAAAGACCGAAAACCTAAGACATTTACAAAGATAGGCACTTTTACTAAATGATCCGACTATAGATTTGTTTAAATTTCTATAAAAAGTGTTATGACCAAGTTTGAAGTTTATCGGATATATTTTTTGGCATGCAATCAAACAAATGTCTACAAAAAGACCGAAAACCTAAAACATTTACAAAGATAAGCACTTTCAATTAATAATGCGACCGTTAGATTTGTTTAAATAGCTACGAAAAGTGTTATGACCAAATTTGAAGATAATCAGATATATTTTGGCATGGAATCCAACAAATGTCTATAAAAAGATCGAAAACCTAAACAATTTACAAAGATAAGCACTTTTAATTAATGATTCGACCGTTGATTTGTTTAAATCACTACAAAAAGTGTTATGACCAAGTTTTAAGTTAATCGGATATATTTTGGCATGCAATCCAACAAAATGTCTACAAAAAGACCGAAAACCTAAGACATTTACCAAGATATGCACTTTTACTAAATGATCCGACCGTTGATTTGATTAAATTACTATAAAAAGTGTTATGACCAAGTTTGAAGTTTATCGGATATATTTTTTGGCATGCAATCCGACAAATGTCTACAAAAAGACCGAAAACCTAAGGCATTTACAAAGATAGGCACTTTTACTGAATAATCCTACCGTTGATTTGTTTAAATTACTACAAAAAGTGTTATGACCGAGTTTGAAGTTAATCGGATATATTTTGACATGCAATCCAACAAATGTCTACAAAAACATCGAAAACCTAAGAAATTTACAAAGATAAGCACTTTCAATTAATGATGCGACCGTTAGATTTGTTTAAATTGCTACAAAAAGTGTTATGACCAAATTTGAAGATAATCGGATATATTTTGGCATGCAATCCAACAAATGTCTACAAAAAGATCGAAAACCTAAGCAATTTACAAAGATAGACACTTTTAATTAATTATTCGACCGTAGATTTGTTTAAATTACTACAAAAAGTGTTATGACCAAGTTTGAAGTTAATCGGATATATTTTGGCATGCAATCCAACAAAATGTCTACAAAAAGACCGAAAACCTAAGGTATTTACAAAGATAGGCACTTTAAATTAATGATTTGGTCGTTATATTTGTTTAAATTGATATTAAAAGTGTTATGACAAAATTTAAAGATAATCGGGTATACTTTTACTTGTAGTCCTATAAAATATCTACAAAAATTCCGAAAATCTAAGGCATTTACAAAGATAAGCACTTTCAATTAATGATCCGACCGTTAAATTTATTAAAATTTCTTAGAAAAGTGTTTTGCCCATGTTTGAATATAACCGGACATTTTTTGGCATGAAATCCTACAAATGTCTACAAAACGACCGAAAACCTAAGGCATTTACATAGGTAGGCACTTTCAATTAATGATCCGACCATTAGATTTGTATAAATTTCTAGGAAAAGTGTTTTGACCAAATTTGTAGATAATCGGATGTATTTTGGCTTGCAATCCATCAAATATCAAATAAAATACTGAAAACCTAAGGCATTTACAAATATAGGCACTTTAATTAATGATCCGACCATTAGGTTTGTTTAAACTACTACAAAAAGTGTTATGACCAAGTTTGAAGTTAATCGGATATATTTTGACATGCAATCCAACAAATGTCTACAGAAAAGACCGAAAATATCAGGCATTTACAAAGATAGATACTTTTAATTAATGATCCGACCGTTGATTTGTTTAAATTACTACAAAAAGTGTTATAACCAAGTTTTAAGTTAATCGGATATATTTTGGTATGCAATTCAACAAATGTCTACAAAAAGACCGAAAACCTAAGACATTTACAATGATAAGCACTTTCAATTAATGAGGCGACCGTTAGATTTGTTTAAATTGCTACGAAAAGTGTTATGACCAAATTTGAAGATAATCGGATATATTTTGGCATTTAATTCAACAAATGTCTACAAAAAGATCGAAAACCTAAGCAATTTACAAAGATATGCACTTTTAATTAATGATCCGACCGTTAGATTTGTTTAAACTACTACAAAAAGTGTTATGACCATGTTTGAAGTTAATCGGATATATTTGGCCATGCAATCCAACAAAATGCCTACCAAAAGAACCAAAACCTAAGGCATTTACTAATATAGGCACTTTAAATTAATGATCGACCGTTAGATTTGTTTAAATTTCTAATAAAAGTGTTATGTATAAATTTGAAAATAATTGGATATATTTTGGCATGCAATTCGACAAATGTCTACAAAATGACCTAAGACATTTACAATGATAGGCATTTTAAATTAAAGATCTAACCGTTAGATTTGTTTAAATTACTACAAAAAGTGTTATGGCCAAGTAAGAAGTTAATCGGATATATTTGGGCATGCAATCCAACAAAATGTCTACCAAAATACAAAAAATTTAAGACATTTACAAAGATAGGCATATTCAATTAATGATCTGACCGTTAGATTTGTTTAAATTGGTATGAAAAGTGTTATGACCAAGTTAGAATATAATCGGATATATTTGGCATGCAATCCACCAAATGTCTACAAACAGACCGAAAACCTAAGGAATTTACAAAGATAGGCACTTTCAATTAATGATCCGACCTTTAGATTTGTTTAAATTGCTATGAAAAGTGTTATGACCAAATTTGAAGATAATCGGATATATTTTGGCATGCAATCCAACAAATATAAAAAAAAAAATACCGAAATCCTAAGACATTTACATAGATAAGCACTTTCAATTAATGATTCGACCGTTAGATTTGTTTAAATTGCTACGAAAAGTGTTATGACCAAATTTGAAGATAGTCGGATATATTTTGGCATGCAATCCAACAAATGTCTACAAAAAGATCGAAAACCTAAGACATTTATAAAGATAGACACTTTTAATTAATGATTCGACCGCTGATTTGTTTAAATTGCTACGAAAAGTGTTATGACCAAGTTTGAAGTTAATCGGATATATTTTGGCATGCAATCCAACAAAATGTCTACAAAAAGACCAAAAACCTAATGTATTTAAAAAGATAGGCACTTTAAATTAATGATTTGACCGTTATATTTGTTTAAATTGATATTAAACGTGTTATGACAAAATTTAAAGATAATCGGGTATACTTTTACATGTAGTCCTACAAAATATCTACATAAATACCGAAAATCTAAGGTATTTACAAAGATAGGCACTTTCAATTAATGATCCGACCGTTATATTTTTTTAAATTGCTAATAAAAGTGTTTTGACCGAATTTGAAGATAATCAGATATATTTTGGCATGCAATCTAACAAATATCAACAAAAATACCGAAACCTAAGAAATTTACAAAGATAGGTGCTTTCAATTAATGATCCGACCGTTAGATTTCTTTAAATTTCTAGAAAAAGTGTTATTACCAAATTTGACGATAATCGGATAGATTTTGGCTTGCAATCCAACAAATGTCTACAAAAAGACAGAAAACCAAAGGTATTTACAAAGATAGACACTTTCAATTAATGATCCGATCGTTAGATTTATTTAAATTTCTTAGAAAAGTGTTTTGCCTTTGTTTGAATATAATCGGACATTTTTTGGCATGAAATCCAACAAAAGCCTACAAAAAGACCGAAAACCTAAGGCATTTACAAAGATAGGCACTCATCAATTATTGATCCGACCATTAGATTTGTTTAAATTTCTAGGAAAAGTGTGATGACCAAATTTGAAGATAATCGGACATACTTTGGCATGCGATCCAACAAATGTCTATAAAAAGACCTAAAACCTAAGGCATTTACAAAGGTAAGCACTTTCAATTAATGATCCGAACGTTAGATTTTTTTAAATTGCTATGAAAAATGTTATGCCCATGTTTGAATATAATCGGATATATTTTGACATTGAATCCACCAAATGTCTACAAAACGACCGAAACCACAGGCATTTACAAAGGTAGGCACTTTCAATTAATGATCCGACCATTAGATTTGTTTAAATTTCTAGGAAAAGTGTTTTGACCAAATTTGAAGATAATCGGTTGCATTTTGGCTTGCAATCCATCAAATATCAACAAAAATACTGAAAACCTAAGGCATTTACAAATATAGGCAGTATAAATTAATGATCCGACCGTTAGATTTGTTTAAACTACTACTAAAAGTATTGTGACCAAGTTTGAAGTTAATCGGATATATTTTGGTATGCAATCCAACAAATGTCTACGTAAAGACCGAAAATCTCAGGCATTCACAAAGATACGCACCTTTAATTAATGATCCGACCGTTGATTTGTTTAAATTACTACAAAAAGTGTTTTGACCAAGTTTGAAGTTAATCGGATATTGTTGGCATGCAATCCAACAAAATGTCTACAAAAAGACCGAAAATTTATGGCATTTACAAAGATAGGCACTTTCAATTAATGATTTGACCGTTAGATTTGTTTAAATTGATATTAAAAGTGTTATGCCAAAATTTGAAGATAATCGGATATACTTTTACACGTAGTCCTACAAAATATCTACAAAAAGTCCGAAAATTTAAGGCATATACGAAGATAGGCACTTTCTATTATTGATCCGAATCGTTAGATTTTTTAAAATTGCTATGAAAAGTGTTATGTCCATGTTTGAATATAATCGGATATATTTTGACATGCAATCCACCAAATGTCTACAAAACGACCGAAAACCTAAGGCATTTACAAAGGTAGGCACTTTCAATTAATGATCCGATCATTAGATTTGTTTAAATTTCTAGGTTAAGGGTTTTGACCAAATTTGTAGATAATCGGATGTATTTTGTCTTGCAATCCATCAAATATCAACAAAAATATTAAAAACCTATTGCATTTACAAATATAGGCACTTTAATTAATGATCCGACCGTTAGATTTGTTTGAACTACTACAAAAAGTGTTATGACCAAGTTTAAAGTTAATCGGATATATTTTGACATGCAATCCAACAAATGTCTACAGAAAAGATCGAAAATCTCAGACATTTACAAAGATAGGCACTTTTAAATAATGATCCGACCGTTGATTTGTTTAAATTTCTACAAAAAGTGTTATGACCAAGTTTGAAGTTAATCGGATACAGTTGGCATGCAATCCAACAAAATGTCTACAAAAAGACCGAAAATCTAAGGCATTCACAAAGATTGGCACTTTCAATTAATGATTTGACCATTAGATTTGTTTAAATTGATATAAAAAGTGTTATGACAAAATTTGAAGATAATCAGGTATAATTTTACACGTAGTCCTACAAAATATCTACAAAAATACCGAAAATTTAAGGCATATACGAAGATAGGCAATTTCAATTAATGATCCGACCGTTAGATTTTTTTAAATTCCTAAGAAAAGTGTTATGACCAAAGTTGAAGAAAAAATGATATATTTTTGCATGCAATCCAACAAATATCAACAAAAATGTCGAAAACCTAAGGCATTTACCAATATAGACACTTTAAATTAATGATTCGACCGTTAGATTTGTTTAAATTACTAAAAAAAGTGTTTTGACCAAATTTGTAGATAATCGGATGTATTTTGTCTTGCAATCCATCAAATATCAACAAAAATACTAAAAACCTATTGCCTTTACAAATATAGGCACTTTAATTAATGATCCGACCGTTAGATTTGTTTAAACTACTACAAAAAGTGTTATGACCAAGTTTGAAGTTAATCGGATATATTTTGACATGCAATCCAACAAATATCAACAAAAATAACGTAAGCCTAAGACATTTACAAAGATAAGCACTTCTAATGAATGATGCGACCGTTAGATTTGTTAAAATTGCTACGAAAAGTGTTATGACCTAATTTGAAGATAATAAGATAAATTTTGGCTTGCCATCCAACAAATGTCTACAAAAAGACCGAAAACCTAAGACATTTACAAATATAAGCACTTCTAATGAATGATGCGACCGTTAGATTTGTTTAAATTGCTACGAAAAGTGTTATGACCTAATTTTAAGATAATAAGATAAATTTTGGCTTGCCATCCAACAAATGGCTACAAAAAGACCGAAAACCTAAGACATTTACAAATATAAGCACTTTCAATTAATGATCCTACTATTAGATTTGTTTAAACTACTACAAAAAGTGTTATGACCAAGTTGAAGTTAATCGAATATATTTTGGCATGCAATCCATCAAATGTGTATAAAAAGACAAAAAACCTAGGACATTTACAAAGATAGGCACATTCCATTAATGATTTGACCGTTATATTTGTTTAAATTGATATTAAAAGTGTTACGACAAAATTTAAAAATAATCGGGTATACTTTTACACGTAGTCCTCCAAAATATCTGCAAAAATATAAAAAATCTACGATATTTACAAAGATTGGCACTTTAAATTAATGATGCGACCATTAGATTTGTTTAAATTGCTACGAAAAGTGTTATGACCAAATTTGAAGATAATCGGATATATTTTTGCATGCAATCCAACAAATGTCTACAAAAAGATCGAAAACCTAAGACATTTATAAAGATAGGCACTTTTACTTAATGATCCGACCGTTGATTTGTTTAAATTACTATAAAAAAGTGTTATGACCAAGTTTGAAGTTTATCGGATATATTTTTGGACATGCAATCCAACAAATGTCTACAAAAAGACCGAAAACCTAAGGCATTTACAAAGATAGGCACTTTTACTTAATGATCCGACCGTTGATTTGTTTAAATTACTACTAAAAGTGTTATGACCAAGTTTGAAGTTAATCGGATATATTTTGGAATGCAATCCAACAAATGTCTACAAAAAGACCGAAAACCTAAGACGTTTACAAAGATAGGCACTTTTAATTAATGATCCGACCGTTGATTTGTTTAAATTACTATAAAAAGTGTTATGACCAAGTTTGAAGTTTATCGGATATATTTTTTGGCATGCAATCCAACAAATGTCTACAAAAAGATCGAAAACCTAAGGCATTTACAAAGATAGGCGCTTTTACTTAATGATCCGACCGTTGATTTGTATAAATTACTACAAAAAGTGTTATGACCAAGTTTTAAGTTAATCGGATATATTTTGGCATGCAATCCAACAAATGTATACATAAAGACCGAAAACCTAAGGCATTTACAAAGATAGGCACTTTTACTTAATAATCCTACCGTTGATTTGTTTAAATTACTACAAAAAGTGTTATGACCAAGTTTGAAGTTAATCGGATATATTTTGGCATGCAATCCAACAAATGTCTACAAAAAGACCGAAAACCTAAGACATTTACAAAGATAAACACTTTCAATTAATGATGCGGCCGTTAGATTTGTTTAAATTGCTACGAAAAGTGTTATGACCAAATTTGAAGACAATCGGATATATTTTGGCATGCAATCCAACAAATGTCTATAAAAAGATCGAAAATCTAAGAGATTTAGAAAGATAAGCACTTTCAATTAATGATGCGACCGTTAGACTTGTTTAAATTGCTACGAAAAGTGTTATGACCAAATTTGAAGTTAATCGGATATATTTTGGCATTCAATCCAACAAATGTCTACAAAAAGACCGAAAACCCAAGGCATTTACAAAGATAGGCACTTTTACTTAATGATCCGACCGTTGATTTGTATAAATAACTACAAAATGTGTTTTGAAGATAGGCACTTTAAATTAATGATTTGACCGTTATATTTGTTTAAATTGATATTAAAAGTTTTATGACAAAATTTAAAGATAATCGGGTATACTTTTACATGTAGTCCTACAAAATATCTACAAAAATACCGAAAATCTAAGGCATTTACAAAGATAGACACTTTCAATTAATGATCCGACCGTTATATTTTTTTAAATTGCTAATAAAAGTGTTTTGTCCGAATTTGAAGATAATCAGAAATATTTTGGCATTCAATCTAACAAATATCAACAAAAATACCGAAAACCTAAGAAATTTACAAAGATAGGAGCTTTCAATTAATGATCTGACCGTTAGATTTCTTTAAATTTCTAGAAAAAGTTTTATTACCAAATTTGAAGATAATCGGATATATTTTGGCTTGCAATCCAACAAATGTCTACAAAAAGATCGAAAACCTAAGACATTTACAAAGATAGGCACTTTTACTTATTGATCCGACCGTTGATTTGTTTAAATTACTACTAAAAGTGTTATGACCAAGTTTGAAGTTAATCAGATGTATTATGGAATACAATCCAAAAAAATGTCTACAAAAAGACTGAAAACCTAAGACGTTTACAAAGATAGGAACTTTTACTAAATGATCCGACCGTTGATTTGTTTAAATTACTATAAAAAGTGTTATGACCAAGTTTGAAGTTTATCGGATATATTTTTTGGCATGCAATCCAACAATTGTCTACAAACAGACCGAAAACCTAAGGAATTTACAAAGATAGACACTTTCAATTAATGATCCGACCTTTAGATTTGTTTAAATTGCTATGAAAAGTGTTATGACCAAATTTGAAGATAATCGGATATATATTTTGGCATGCAATCCAACAAATATCAATAAAAATACCGAAATCCTAAGACATTTACATAGATAAGCACTTTCAATTAATGATTCGACCGTTAGATTTGTTTAAATTGCTACGAAAAGTGTTATAACCAAATTTGAAGATTGTCGGATATATTTTGGCATGCAATCTAACAAATGTCTACAAAAAGATCGAAAACCTAAGACATTTAAAAAGATAGGCACTTTTAATTAATGATCCGACCGTTAGATTTGTTTAAACTACTACAAAAAGTGTTATGACCAAGTTTGAAACTAATCGGATATATTTTGGCAAGCAATCCAACAAATGTCTACAAAAAGACCGAAAACCTAAGACATTTACAAAGATAAACACTTTCAATTAATGATGCGGCCGTTAGATTTGTTTAAATTGCTACGAAAAGTGTTATGACCAAATTTGAAGACAATCGGATATATTTTGGCATGCAATCCAACAAATGTCTATAAAAAGATCGAAAATCTAAGAGATTTAGAAAGATAAGCACTTTCAATTAATGATGCGACCGTTAGACTTGTTTAAATTGCTACGAAAAGTGTTATGACCAAATTTGAAGTTAATCGGATATATTTTGGCATTCAATCCAACAAATGTCTACAAAAAGACCGAAAACCCAAGGCATTTACAAAGATAGGCACTTTTACTTAATGATCCGACCGTTGATTTGTATAAATAACTACAAAATGTGTTTTGAAGATAGGCACTTTAAATTAATGATTTGACCGTTATATTTGTTTAAATTGATATTAAAAGTTTTATGACAAAATTTAAAGATAATCGGGTATACTTTTACATGTAGTCCTACAAAATATCTACAAAAATACCGAAAATCTAAGGCATTTACAAAGATAGACACTTTCAATTAATGATCCGACCGTTATATTTTTTTAAATTGCTAATAAAAGTATTTTGTTCGAATTTGAAGATAATCAGATATATTTTGGCATGCAATCTAACAAATATCAACAAAAATACCGAAAACCTAAGAAATTTACAAAGATAGGAGCTTTCAATTAATGATCCGACCGTTAGATTTCTTTAAATTTCTAGAAAAAATGTTATTACCAAATTTGAAGATAATCGGATATATTTTGGTTTGCAATCCAACAAATGTCTACAAAAGATCGAAAACCTAAGACATTTACAAAGATATGCACTTTTACTTAATGATCCGACCGTTGATTTGTTTAAATTACTATAAAAAGTGTTATGACCAAGTTTGAAGTTTATCGGATATATTTTTTGGCATGCAATCCAACAAATGTCTACAAAAAGACCGAAAACCTAAGGCATTTACAAAGATAGGGACTTTTTACTTAAATATCCGACCGTTGATTTGTTTAAATTACTACAAAACGTGTTATGACCAAGTTTGAAGTTAATCGGATTTATTTTGGCATTCAATCCAACAAATGTCTACAAAAAGACCGAAAACCTAAGACATTTACAAAGATAAGCACTTTAAATTAATGAGGCGACCGTTAGATTTGTTTAAATTGCTACGAAAAGTGTTATGACCAAATTTGAAGATAATCGGATATATTTTGGCATGCAATCCAACAAATGTCTACAAAAAGACCGAAAACCCAAGGCATTTACAAAGATTGGCACTTTTATTTAATGATCCGACCGTTGATTTGTATAAATAACTACAAAATGTGTTATGACCAAGTTTGAAGTTAATCGGATATATTTTGGCATGCAATCCAACAAATGTCCACAAAAAGACCGAAAATCTAAGAGATTTACGAAGATAAGCACTTTTAATTAATGATCCGACCGTTGTTTTGTTTAAATTACTACTAAAAGTGTTATGGCCATGTTTGAAGTTAATCAGATATATTTTGGAATGCAATCCAAAAAAATGTCTACAAAAAGACTGAAAACTTAAGACGTTTACAAAGATAGGCACTTTAACTAAATGATCCGACCGTTGATTTGTTTAAATTACTATAAAAAAGTGTTATGACCAAGTTTGAAGTTTATCGGATATATATTTTTTGGCATGCAATCTAACAAATGTCTACAAAAAGACCGAAAACCTAAGGCATTTACAAAGATAGGCGCTTTTACTTAATGATCCGACCGTTGATTTGTATAAATTACTACAAAAAGTGTTATGACCAAGTTTGAAGTTAATCGGATATATTTTGGCATGCAATCCAACAAATGTCTACAAAAAGACCGAAAACCTAAGACATTTACAAAGATAAGCACTTTCAATTAATGATGCGACCGTTAGATTTGTTTAAATTGCTACGAAAAGTGTTATGACCAAATTTGAATATTATCGGATATATTTTGGAATACAATCCAAAAAAATGTCTACAAACAGACCGAAAACCTAAGGAATTTACAAAGATAGGCACTTTCAATTAATGATCCGACCTTTAGATTTGTTTAAATTGCTATGAAAAGTGTTATGACCAAATTTGAAGATAATCGGATATATTTTGGCATGCAATCCAACAAATATCAATAAAAATACCGAAATCCTAAGACATTTACATAGATAAGCACTTTCAATTAATGATGCGACCGTTAGATTTGTTTAAATTGTTACGAAAAGTGTTATGACCAAATTTGAAGATAATTGGATATATTTTGGCTTGTCAGCCAATAAATGTCTACAAAAAGACCGAAAACCTTAGACATTTACAAAGATAGACATTTTCAATTAATGATCTGACCATTAGATTTGTTTAAATTATTACCAAACGGGTTATGACCAAGTTTGAAGTTCATCGGATATATATTGGCATGAAATCCAACAAATGTCTATAAAAAGACCGAAATCTAAGACATTTCCAAAGATAGGCACATTCAATAAATGTTTTGACGGTTAGATTTTTTTAAATTGATATTAAAAGTGTTATATCAAAATTTAAAGATATTAGGGTATACTTTTACACGTAGTCCTACAAAATATCTACAAAAATACAGAATATATAAGGCATTAACAAAGATAGGCACTTTCAATTAATGATCCAACCGTTAGATTTGTTTAAATTGCAAGGAAAAGTGTTATGACCAAATTTGAAGTTAATCAGATATATTTTGGCATGCAATCCAACAAATATCAACAAAAATACCAAAACCTAAGGCATTTACCAATATAGACACTTTAAATTAATGATCGACCGTTAGATTTGTGAAAATTTCTAATAAAAGTGTTATGTATAAATTTGAAAATAATCGGATATATTTTGGCATGCAATCCAACAAATATCAATAAAAATACCGAAATCCTAAGACATTTACATAGATAAGCATTTTCAATTATTGATTCGACCGTTAGATTTTTTTAAATTGCTACGAAAAGTGTTATGACCAAATTTGAAGATAGTCGGATATATTTTGGCATGCAATCTAACAAATGTCTACAAAAAGATCGAAAACCTAAGACATTTAAAAAGATAGGCACTTTTAATTAATGATCCGACCGTTGATTTGTTTAAATTACTACTAAAAGTGGTATGACCATGTTTGCAGTTAATCAGATATATTTTGGAATACAATCCAAAAAAATGTCTACAAAAAGTCTAAAAACCTAAGACGTTTACAAAGATAGGCACTTTTACTAAATGGTCCGACCGTTGATTTGTTTAAATTACTATAAAAAGTGTTATGACCAAATTTGAAATTAATGATCGACCGTTAGATTTGTGAAAATTTCTAATAAAAGTGTTATGTATAAATTTGAAAATAATCGGATATATTTTGGCATGCAATCCGACAAATGTCTACAAAAAGACCTAAGACATTTACAATGATAGGCATTTTAAATTAAAGATCTAACCGTTAGATTTGTTTAAATTACTACAAAAAGTGTTATGACCAAGTTAGAAGTTAATCAGATATATATGGGCATGCAATCCAACAAAATGTCTACCAAAAGACCAAAAATCTAAAATATTTACAAAGATAGGCATATTCAGTTAATGATATGTCCGTTAGATTTGTTTAAATTGGTATGAAAAGTGTTATGACCAAGTTAGAATATAATCGGATATATTTGGCATGTAATCTACCAAATGTCTACAAAAAGACCGAAAACTTAAGAAATTTACAAAGATAGGCACTTTCAATTAATGATCCGACCTTTAGATTTGTTTAAATTGCTATGAAAAGTGTTATGACCAAATTTGAAGATAATCGGATATATTTTGGCATGCAATCCAACAAATATCAATAAAAATACCGAAATCCTAAGACATTTACATAGATAAGCACTTTCAATTAATGATTCGACCGTTAGATTTGTTTAAATTGCTACGAAAAGTGTTATGACCAAATTTTAAGATAGTCGGATATATTTTGGCATGCAATCTAACAAATGTCTACAAAAAGATCGAAAACCGAAGACATTTACAAAGATAGGCACTTTTAATTAATGATCCGACCGTTAGATTTGTTTAAACTACTACAAAAAGTGTTATGACCAAGTTTGAAGCTAATCGGATATATTTTGGCAAGCAATCCAACAAATGTCTACAAAAACACCGAAAACCCAAGACATTTACAAAGATAGGCACTTTTACTTAATGATCCGACCGTTGATTTGTATAAATGACTACAAAATGTGTTATGACCAAGTTTGAAGTTAATCGGATATATTTTGGCATGCAATCCAACAAATGTCTACAAAAAGACCGAAAATCTAAGAGATTTACAAAGATAAGCACTTTCAATTAATGATGCGACCGTTAGATTTGTTTAAATTGCTACGAAAAGTGTTATGACCAAATTTGAAGTTAATCGGATATATTTTGGCATCCAATCCAACAAATGTCTACAAAAAGATCGAAAACCGAAACAATTTACAAAGATAGGCACTTTTAATTAATGATCCGACCGTTAGATTTGTTTAAACTACTACAAAAAGTGTTATGACCAAGTTTGAATTTAATCGGATATATTTTGGCAAGCAATCCATCAAATGTCTACAGAAATATCGAAAACCTAAGGCATTTACAAAGATAAGCACCTTTAATTAATGATCCGACCGTTGATTTGTTTAAATTACTACAAAAAGTGTTATGACCATGTTTGAAGTTGATCAGATATATTTTGGAATGCAATTCAAAAAAAAGTTTACAAAAAGACCGAAAACCTAAGACATTTACAAAGATAGGCACTTTTACTAAATGATCCGACCGTTGATTTGTTTAAATTACTATAAAAAGTGTTATGACCACGTTTGAAATTTATCGGATATATTTTTTGGCATGCAATCCAACAAATGTCTACAAAAAGATCGAAAACCTAAGGCATTTACAAAGATAGGTGATTTTACTTAATGATCCGACCGTTGATTTGTATAAATTACTACAAAAAGTGTTATGACCAAGTTTGAAGTTAATCGGATATATTTTGGCATGCAATCCAACAAATGTCTACATAAAGACCGAAAACCTAAGGCATTTACAAAGATAGGCACTTTTACTTAATAATCCTACCGTTGATTTGTTTAAATTACTACAAAAAGTGTTATGACCAAGTTTGAAGTTAATCGGATATATTTTGGCATGCAATCCAACAAATGTCTACAAAAAGACCGAAAACCAAAGACATTTACAAAGATAAGCACTTTCAATTAATGATGCGACCGTTAGATTTGTTTAAATTGCTACGAAAAGTGTTATGACCAAATTTGAAGATAATCGGATATATTTTGGCATGCAATCCAACAAATGTCTACAAAAAGATCGAAAACCTAAGCAATTTACAAAGATAGGCACTTTTAATTAATGATCCGACCGTTAGATTTGTTTAAACTACTACAAAAAGTGTTATGACCAAGTTTGAAGTTAATCGGATATATTTTGGCATGCAATCCAACAAATGTTTACAGAAAGACCGAAAACCTAAGGCATTTACAAAGATAGGCACTTTTAATTAATGATCCGACCGTTGATTTGTTTAAATTACTACTAAAAGTGTTATGACCAAGTTTGAAGTTAATCAGATATATTATGGAATACAATCCAAAAAAATGTCTACAAAAAGACTGAAAACCTAAGACGTTTACAAAGATAGGCACTTTTACTAAATGATCCGACCGTTGATTTGTTTAAATTACTATAAAAAGTGTTATGACCAAGTTTGAAGTTTATCGGATATATTTTTTGGCATGCAATCCAACAAATGTCTACAAAAAGATCGAAAACCTAAGGCATTTACAAAGATAGGCGCTTTTACTTAATGATCCGACCGTTGATTTGTATAAATTACTACAAAAAGTGTTATGACCAAGTTTGAAGTTAATCGGATATATTTTGGCATGCAATCCAACAAATGTCTACATAAAGACCGAAAACCTAAGGCATTTACAAAGATAGGCACTTTTACTTAATAATCCTACCGTTGATTTGTTTAAATTACTACAAAAAGTGTTATGACCAAGTTTGAAGTTAATCGGATATATTTTGGCATGCAATCCAACAAATGTCTACAAAAAGACCGAAAACCTAAGACATTTACAAAGATAAGCACTTTCAATTAATGATGCGACCGTTAGATTTGTTTAAATTGCTACGAAAAGTGTTATGACCAAATTTGAAGATAATCGGATATATTTTGGCATGCAATCCAACAAATGTCTACAAAAAGACCGAAAATCTAAGAGATTTACAAAGATAAGCACTTTCAATTAATGATGCGATCGTTAGATTTGTTTAAATTGCTACGAAAAGTGTTATGACCAAATTTGAAGTTAATCGGATATATTTTGGCATGCAATCCAACAAATGTCTACAAAAAGACCGAAAACCTAAGGCATTTACAAAGATAGGCACTTTTACTTAATGATCCGACCGTTGATTTGTATAAATAACTACAAAATGTGTTATGACCAAGTTTGAAGTTAATCGGATATATTTTGGCATGCAATCCAACAAATGTCTACAAAAAGACCGAAAATCTAAGAGATTTACAAAGATAAGCACTTTTAATTAATGATCCGACCGTTGTTTTGTTTAAATTACTACTAAAAGTGTTATGACCATGTTTGAAGTTAATCAGATATATTTTGGAATGCAATCCAAAAAAATGTCTACAAAAAGACTGAAAACCTAAGACGTTTACAAAGATAGGCACTTTTACTAAATGATCCGACCGTTGATTTGTTTAAATTACTATAAAAAGTGTTATGACCAAGTTTGAAGTTTATCGGATATATTTTTTGGTATGCAATCCAACAAATGTCTACAAAAAGACCGAAAACCTAAGGCATTTACAAAGATAGGCGCTTTTACTTAATGATCCGACCGTTGATTTGTATAAATTACTACAAAAAGTGTTATGACCAAGTTTGAAGTTAATCGGATATATTTTGGCATGCAATCCAACAAATGTCTACAAAAAGACTGAAAACCTAAGACATTTACAAAGATAAGCACTTTCAATTAATGATGCGATTGTTAGATTTGTTTAAATTGCTACGAAAAGTGTTATGACCAAATTTGAAGATTATCGGATATATTTTGACATGCAATCCAACAAATGTCTACAAAAAGATCGAAAACCTAAGCAATTTACGAAGATAGGCACTTTTAATTAATGATCCGACCGTTAGATTTGTTTAAACTACTACAAAAAAGTGTTATGACAAAGTTTGAAGTTAATCGGATATATTTTGGCATTCAATCCAACAAATGTTTACAGAAAATCCGAAAACCTAAGGCATTTATAAAGATAGACACTTTTAATTAATGATCCGACCGTTGATTTGTTTAAATTACTACTAAAAGTGTTATGACCATGTGTTGAAGTTAATAAGATATATTTTGGAATACAATCCAAAAAAATGTCTACAAAAAGACTGAAAACCTAAGACGTTTACAAAGATAGGCACTTTTACTAAATGATCCGACCGTTGATTTGTTTAAATTACTATAAAAAGTGTTATGACCAAATTTGAAGTTTATCGGATATATTTTTTGGCATGCAATCCAACAAATGTCTACAAAAAGATCGAAAACCTAAGGCATTTACAAAGATAGGCGCTTTTACTTAATGATCCGACCGTTGATTTGTATAAATTACTACAAAAAGTGTTATGACCAAGTTTGAAGTTAATCGGATATATTTTGGCATGCAATCCAACAAATGTCTACATAAAGACCGAAAACCTAAGGCATTTACAAAGATAGGCACTTTTACTTAATAATCCTACCGTTGATTTGTTTAAATTACTACAAAAAGTGTTATGACCAAGTTTGAAGTTAATCGGATATATTTTGGCATGCAATCCAACAAATGTCTACAAAAAGACCGAAAACCTAAGACATTTACAAAGATAAGCACTTTCAATTAATGATGCGACCGTTAGATTTGTTTAAATTGCTACGAAAAGTGTTATGACCAAATTTGAAGATAATCGGATATATTTTGACATGCAATCCAACAAATGTCTACAAAAAGATCGAAAACCTAAGCAATTTACAAAGATAGGCACTTTTAATTAATGATCCGACCGTTAGATTTGTTTAAACTACTACAAAAAGTGTTATGACCAAGTTTGAAGTTAATCGGATATATTTTGGCATGCAATCCAACAAATGTTTACAGAAAGACCGAAAACCTAAGGCATTTACAAAGATAGGCACTTTTAATTAATGATCCGACCGTTGATTTGTTTAAATTACTACTAAAAGTGTTATGACCATGTGTTGAAGTTAATAAGATATATTTTGGAATACAATCCAAAAAAATGTCTACAAAAAGACTGAAAACCTAAGACGTTTACAAAGATAGGCACTTTTACTAAATGATCCGACCGTTGATTTGTTTAAATTACTATAAAAAGTGTTATGACCAAGTTTGAAGTTTATCGGATATATTTTTTGGCATGCAATCCAACAAATGTCTACAAAAAGATCGAAAACCTAAGGCATTTACAAAGATAGGCGCTTTTACTTAATGATCCGACCGTTGATTTGTATAAATTACTACAAAAAGTGTTATGACCAAGTTTTAAGTTAATCGGATATATTTTGGCATGCAATCCAACAAATGTCTACATAAAGACCGAAAACCTAAGGCATTTACAAAGATAGGCACTTTTACTTAATAATCCTACCGTTGATTTGTTTAAATTACTACAAAAAGTGTTATGACCAAGTTTGAAGTTAATCGGATATATTTTGGCATGCAATCCAACAAATGTCTACAAAAAGACTGAAAACCTAAGACATTTACATAGATAAGCACTTTCAATTAATGATGCGACCGTTAGATTTGTTTAAATTGCTACGAAAAGTGTTATGACCAAATTTGAAGATAATCGGATATATTTTGGCATGCAATCCAACAAATGTCTACAAAAAGATCGAAAACCTAAGCAATTTACAAAGATAGGCACTTTTAATTAATGATCCGACCGTTAGATTTGTTTAAATTTTTATAAAAAGTGTTATGACCAAATTTGAAGATAATCGGATATATTTTCGCATGCAATCCAACAAATATCGACAAAAATACCGAAATCCCAAATCATTTTCAAAGATAAGCACTTTCAATTAATGATGCGACCGTTAGATTTGTTTAAATTGCTACGAATAGTGTTATGACCAATTTTGAAGATAATCGGATATATTTTGGCATGCAATACAACAAAAATACCGTAATCCTCGAGACATTTTCAAATATAAGCACTTTCAATTAATGATGCTGACCGTTAGATTTGATTAAATTGCTACGAAAAGTGTTATAACCAAATTTGAGGATAATCGGATATATTTTGGCATGCAATCCAACAAATGTCCACAAAAAGATCGAAAACCTAAGACATTTACAAAGATAGGCACTTTTAAATAATGATCCGACCGTTAGATATGTTTAAATTGATATTAAAAGTGTTATGACAAAATTTGAAGATAATCGGGTATATTTTGGTATGCAATCTAACAAATATAAAAAAAAATACCGTAATCCTAAGAAATTTACAAAGATAAGCACTTTCAATTAATGATGCGACCGTTAGATTTGTTTAAATAGTTACGAAAAGTGTTATGACCAAATTTGAAGGTAATTGGATATATTTTGGCTTGCCAGCCAATAAATGTCTACCAAAAGATCGAAACCTAAGCAATTTACAAAGATAGGCACTTTTAATTAATGATCCGACCGTAGATTTTTTAAACTACTACAAAAAGTATTATGACCAAGTTTGAAGTTAATCGGATATATTTTGGCATGCAATCAACAAATGTTTACGTAAAGACCGAAAACCTAAGGCATTTACAAAGATAGGCACTTTTAATTAATGATCCGACCGTTGATTTGTTTAAATTACTACTAAAAGTGGTATGACCATGTTTGAAGTTAATCGGATATATTTTGGCATGCAATCCAACAAATGTCTACAAAAAGACCGAAACCTAAGACATTTACAAAGATAAGCACTTTCAATTAATGATGCGACCGTTAGATTTGTTTAAATTGCTACGAAAAGTGTTATGACCAAATTTGAAGATAATCGGATATATTTTGGCATGCAATCCAACAAATGTCTACCAAAAGATCGAAAACCTAAGCAATTTACAAAGATAGGCACTTTTAATTAATGATCCGACCGTAGATTTTTTAAACTACTACAAAAAGTATTATGACCAAGTTTGAAGTTAATCGGATATATTTTGGCATGCAATCCAACAAATGTTTACAGAAAGACCGAAAACCTAAGGCATTTACAAAGATAGGCACTTTTAATTATTGATCCGACCGTTGATTTGTTTAAATTACTACTAAAAGTGGTATGACCATGTTTGCAGTTAATCACATATATTTTGGAATACAATCCAAAAAAATGTCTACAAAAAGTCTAAAAACCTAAGACGTTTACAAAGATAGGCACTTTTACTAAATGGTCCGACCGTTGATTTGTTTAAATTACTATAAAAAGTGTTATGACCAAATTTGAAGTTTATCGGATATATTTTTTGGCATGCAATCCAACAAATGTCTACAAAAAGATCGAAAACCTAAGGCATTTACAAAGATAGGTGCTTTTACTTAATGATCCGACCGTTGATTTGTATAAATTACTACAAAAAGTGTTATGATCAAGTTTTAAGTTAATCGGATATATTTTGGCATGCAATCCAACAAATGTCTACATAAAGACCGAAAACCTAAGGCATTTACAAAGATAGGCACTTTTACTTAATAATCCTACCGTTGATTTGTTTAAATTACTACAAAAAGTGTTATGACCAAGTTTGAAGTTAATCGGATATATTTTGGCATGCAATCCAACAAATGTCTACAAAAAGACCGAAAACCTAAGACATTTACAAAGATAAGCACTTCCAATTAATGATGCGACCGTTAGATTTGTTTAAATTGCTACGAAAAGTGTTATGACCAAATTTGAAGATAATCGGATATATTTTGGCATGCAATCCAACAAATGTCTACCAAAAGATCGAAAACCTAAGCAATTTACAAAGATAGGCACTTTTAATTAATGATCCGACCGTAGATTTTTTAAACTACTACAAAAAGTATTATGACCAAGTTTGAAGTTAATCGGATATATTTTGGCATGCAATCCAACAAATGTTTACAGAAAGACCGAAAACCTAAGGCATTTACAAAGATAGGCACTTTTAATTAATGATTCGACCGTTGATTTGTTTAAATTACAACTAAAAGTGGTATGACCATGTTTGCAGTTAATCAGATATATTTTGGAATACAATCCAAAAAAATGTCTACAAAAAGTCTAAAAACCTAAGACGTTTACAAAGATAGGCACTTTTACTAAATGGTCCGACCGTTGATTTTTTAAATTACTATAAAAAGTGTTATGACCAAATTTGAAGTTTATCGGATATATTTTTTGGCATGCAATCCAACAAATGTCTACAAAAAGATCGAAAACCTAAGGCATTTACAAAGATAGGTGCTTTTACTTAATGATCCGACCGTTGATTTGTATAAATTACTACAAAAAGTGTTATGACCAAGTTTTAAGTTAATCGGATATATTTTGGCATGCAATCCAACAAATGTCTACATAAAGACCGAAAACCTAAGGCATTTACAAAGATTGACAGTTTTACTTAATAATCCTACCGTTGATTTGTTTAAATTACTACAAAAAGTGTTATGACCAGGTTTGAAGTTAATCGGATATATTTTGGCATGCAATCCAACAAATGTCTACAAAAAGACCGAAAACCTAAGACATTTACAAAGATAAGCACTTTCAATTAATGATGCGATCGTTAGATTTGTTTAAATTGCTACGAAAAGTGTTATTACCAAATTTGAAGATAATCGGATATATTTTGGCATGCAATCCAACAAATGTCTACAAAAAGATCGCAAAACTAAGACATTAACAAAGATTGGAACTTTGAATTATTGATCCAACCATTATTGATGTTCAGCGGATATATATTGGCATGAAATCCAACAAATGTCTATAAAAAGACCGAAATCTAAGACATTTCCAAAGATAGGCACATTCAATAAATGTTTTGACTGTTAGATTTGTTTAAATTGATATTAAAAGTATTATATCAAAATTTAAAGATAGTAGGGTATACTTTTACACGTAGTCCTACAGAATATCTACAAAAATACAGAAAATATAAGCCATTAACAAAGATAGGCACTTTCAATTAATGATCCAACCGTTAGATTTGTTTAAATTGCTAGGAAAAGTGTTATGACCAAATTTGAAGTTAATCGGATATATTTTGGCATTCAATCCAACAAATGTCTACAAAAAGACCGAAAACCCAAGGCATTTACAAAGATAGGCACTTTTACTTAATCATCCGACCGTTGATTTGCATAAATAACTACAAAATGTGTTATGACAAAGTTTGAAGTAAATCGGATATATTTTGGCATGCAATCCAACAAATGTCTACAAAAAGACCGAAAACCTAAGACATTTACAAAGATAAGCACTTTCAATTAATGATGCGATCGTTAGATTTGTTTAAATTGCTACGAAAAGTGTTATGACCAAATTTGAAGTTAATCGGATATATTTTGGCATTCAATCCAACAAATGTCTACAAAAAGACCGAAAACCTAAGGAATTTACAAAGATAGGCACTTTTACTTAATGATCCGACCGTTGATTTGCATAAATAACTACAAAATGTGTTATGACCAAGTTTGAAGTTAATCGGATATATTTTGGCATGCAATCCAACAAATGTCTACAAAAAGACCGAAAATCTAAGAGATTTACGAAGATAAGCACTTTTAATTAATGATCCGACCGTTGTTTTGTTTAAATTACTACTAAAAGTGTTATGACCATGTTTGAAGTTAATCAGATATATTTTGGAATGCAATCCAAAAAATGTCTACAAAAAGACTGAAAACCTAAGACGTTTACAAAAATAGGCACTTTAACTAAATGATCCGACCGTTGATTTGTTTAAATTACTATAAAAAGTGTTATGACCAAGTTTGAAGTTTATCGGATATATTTTTTGGTATGCAATCCAACAAATGTCTACAAAAAGACCGAAAACCTAAGGCATTTACAAAGATAGGCGCTTTTACTTAATGATCCGACCGTTGATTTGTATAAATTACTACAAAAAGTGTTATGACCAAGTTTGAAGTTAATCGGATATATTTTGGCATGCAATCCAACAAATGTCTACAAAAAGACCGAAAACCTAAGACATTTACAAAGATAAGCACTTTCAATTAATGATGCGATTGTTAGATTTGTTTAAATTGCTACGAAAAGTGTTATGACCAAATTTGAAGATTAATCGGATATATTTTGACATGCAATCCAACAAATGTCTACAAAAAGATCGAAAACCTAAGCAATTTACAAAGATAGGCACTTTTAATTAATGATCCGACCGTTAGATTTGTTTAAACTACTACAAAAAGTGTTATGACCAAGTTTGAAGTTAATCGGATATATTTTGGCATGCAATCCAACAAATGTTTACAGAAAGATCCGAAAACCTAAGGCATTTACAAAGATAGACACTTTTAATTAATGATCCGACCGTTGATTTGTTTAAATTACTACTAAAAGTGTTATGACCATGTGTTGAAGTTAATCAGATATATTTTGGAATACAATCCAAAAAAATGTCTACAAAAAGACCGAAAACCTAAGACGTTTACAAAGATAGGCACTTTTACTAAATGATCCGACCGTTGATTTGTTTAAATTACTATAAAAAGTGTTATGACCAAGTTTGAAGTTTATCGGATATATTTTTTGGCATGCAATCCAACAAATGTCTACAAAAAGATCGAAAACCTAAGCAATTTACAAAGATAGGCACTTTTAATTAATGATCCGACCGTTAGATTTGTTTAAATTTTTATAAAAAGTGTTATGACCAAATTTGAAGATAATCGGATATATTTTCGCATGCAATCCAACAAATATCGACAAAAATACCGAAATCCCAAGTCATTTTCAAAGATAAGCACTTTCAATTAATGATGCGACCGTTAGATTTGTTTAAATAGTTACGAAAAGTGTTATGACCAAATTTGAAGGTAATTGGATATATTTTGGCTTGCCAGCCAATAAATGTCTACCAAAAGATCGAAACCTAAGCAATTTACAAAGATAGGCACTTTTAATTAATGATCCGACCGTTAGATTTGTTTAAACTACTACAAAAAGTGTTATGACCAAGTTTGAAGTTAATCGGATATATTTTGGCATGCAATCCAACAAATGTCTACAAAAAGACCGAAAACCTAAGACATTTACAAAGATAAGCACTTTCAATTAATGATGCGACCGTTAGATTTGTTTAAATTGCTACGAAAAGTGTTATGACCAAATTTGAAGATAATCGGATATATTTTGGCATGCAATCCAACAAATGTCTACAAAAAGATCGAAAACCTAAGCAATTTACAAAGATAGGCACTTTTAATTAATGATCCGACCGTTAGATTTGTTTAAATTTTTATAAAAAGTGTTATGACCAAATTTGAAGATAATCGGATATATTTTCGCATGCAATCCAACAAATATCGACAAAAATACCGAAATCCCAAGTCATTTTCAAAGATAAGCACTTTCAATTAATGATGCGACCGTTAGATTTGTTTAAATTGCTACGAATAGTGTTATGACCAATTTTGAAGATAATCGGATATATTTTGGCATGCAATACAACAAAAATACCGTAATCCTCAGACATTTTCAAATATAAGCACTTTCAATTAATGATGCGACCGTTAGATTTGATTAAATTGCTACGAAAAGTGTTATAACCAAATTTGAGGATAATCGGATATATTTTGGCATGCAATCCAACAAATGTCCACAAAAAGATCGAAAACCTAAGACATTTACAAAGATAGGCACTTTTAAATAATGATCCGACCGTTAGATATGTTTAAATTGATATTAAAAGTGTTATGACAAAATTTGAAGATAATCGGGTATATTTTGGTATGCAATCTAACAAATATAAAAAAAAATACCGTAATCCTAAGAAATTTACAAAGATAAGCACTTTCAATTAATGATGCGACCGTTAGATTTGTTTAAATAGTTACGAAAAGTGTTATGACCAAATTTGAAGGTAATTGGATATATTTTGGCTTGCCAGCCAATAAATGTCTACCAAAAGATCGAAACCTAAGCAATTTACAAAGATAGGCACTTTTAATTAATGATCCGACCGTAGATTTTTTAAACTACTACAAAAAGTATTATGACCAAGTTTGAAGTTAATCGGATATATTTTGGCATGCAATCAACAAATGTTTACAGAAAGACCGAAAACCTAAGGCATTTACAAAGATAGGCACTTTTAATTAATGATCCGACCGTTGATTTGTTTAAATTACTACTAAAAGTGGTATGACCATGTTTGAAGTTAATCGGATATATTTTGGCATGCAATCCAACAAATGTCTACAAAAAGACCGAAACCTAAGACATTTACAAAGATAAGCACTTTCAATTAATGATGCGACCGTTAGATTTGTTTAAATTGCTACGAAAAGTGTTATGACCAAATTTGAAGATAATCGGATATATTTTGGCATGCAATCCAACAAATGTCTACCAAAAGATCGAAAACCTAAGCAATTTACAAAGATAGGCACTTTTAATTAATGATCCGACCGTAGATTTGTTTAAACTACTACAAAAAGTATTATGACCAAGTTTGAAGTTAATCGGATATATTTTGGCATGCAATCCAACAAATGTTTACAGAAAGACCGAAAACCTAAGGCATTTACAAAGATAGGCACTTTTAATTATTGATCCGACCGTTGATTTGTTTAAATTACTACTAAAAGTGGTATGACCATGTTTGCAGTTAATCAGATATATTTTGGAATACAATCCAAAAAAATGTCTACAAAAAGTCTAAAAACCTAAGACGTTTACAAAGATAGGCACTTTTACTAAATGGTCCGACCGTTGATTTGTTTAAATTACTATAAAAAGTGTTATGACCAAATTTGAAGTTTATCGGATATATTTTTTGGCATGCAATCCAACAAATGTCTACAAAAAGATCGAAAACCTAAGGCATTTACAAAGATAGGTGCTTTTACTTAATGATCCGACCGTTGATTTGTATAAATTACTACAAAAAGTGTTATGATCAAGTTTTAAGTTAATCGGATATATTTTGGCATGCAATCCAACAAATGTCTACATAAAGACCAAAAACCTAAGGCATTTACAAAGATAGGCACTTTTACTTAATAATCCTACCGTTGATTTGTTTAAATTACTACAAAAAGTGTTATGACCAAGTTTGAAGTTAATCGGATATATTTTGGCATGCAATCCAACAAATGTCTACAAAAAGACCGAAAACCTAAGACATTTACAAAGATAAGCACTTCCAATTAATGATGCGACCGTTAGATTTGTTTAAATTGCTACGAAAAGTGTTATGACCAAATTTGAAGATAATCGGATATATTTTGGCATGCAATCCAACAAATGTCTACCAAAAGATCGAAAACCTAAGCAATTTACAAAGATAGGCACTTTTAATTAATGATCCGACCGTTAGATTTTTTAAACTACTACAAAAAGTATTATGACCAAGTTTGAAGTTAATCGGATATATTTTGGCATGCAATCCAACAAATGTTTACAGAAAGACCGAAAACCTAAGGCATTTACAAAGATAGGCACTTTTAATTAATGATTCGACCGTTGATTTGTTTAAATTACAACTAAAAGTGGTATGACCATGTTTGAAGTTAATCGGATATATTTTGGAATACAATCCAAAAAATGTCTACAAAAAGTCTAAAAACCTAAGACGTTTACAAAGATAGGCACTTTTACTAAATGGTCCGACCGTTGATTTGTTTAAATTACTATAAAAAGTGTTATGACCAAATTTGAAGTTTATCGGATATATTTTTTGGCATGCAATCCAACAAATGTCTACAAAAAGATCGAAAACCTAAGGCATTTACAAAGATAGGCGCTTTTACTTAATGATCCGACCGTTGATTTGTATAAATTACTACAAAAAGTGTTATGACCAAGTTTTAAGTTAATCGGATATATTTTGGCATGCAATCCAACAAATGTCTACATAAAGACCGAAAACCTAAGGCATTTACAAAGATTGACAGTTTTACTTAATAATCCTACCGTTGATTTGTTTAAATTACTACAAAAAGTGTTATGACCAGGTTTGAAGTTAATCGGATATATTTTGGCATGCAATCCAACAAATGTCTACAAAAAGACCGAAAACCTAAGACATTTACAAAGATAAGCACTTTCAATTAATGATGCGATCGTTAGATTTGTTTAAATTGCTACGAAAAGTGTTATTACCAAATTTGAAGATAATCGGATATATTTTGGCATGCAATCCAACAAATGTCTACAAAAAGATCGCAAAACTAAGACATTAACAAAGATTGGAACTTTGAATTATTGATCCAACCATTATTGATGTTCAGCGGATATATATTGGCATGAAATCCAACAAATGTCTATAAAAAGACCGAAATCTAAGACATTTCCAAAGATAGGCACATTCAATAAATGTTTTGACTGTTAGATTTGTTTAAATTGATATTAAAAGTGTTATATCAAAATTTAAAGATAGTAGGGTATACTTTTACACGTAGTCCTACAGAATATCTACAAAAATACAGAAAATATAAGCCATTAACAAAGATAGGCACTTTCAATTAATGATCCAACCGTTAGATTTGTTTAAATTGCTAGGAAAAGTGTTATGACCAAATTTGAAGTTAATCGGATATATTTTGGCATGCAATCCAACAAATATCAACAAAAATACCAAAACCTAAGGCATTTACCAATATAGACACTTTAAATTAATGATCGACCGTTAGATTTGTTTAAATTTCTAATAAAAGTGTTATGTATAAATTTGAAAATAATCGGATATATTTTGGCATGCAATCCGACAAATGTCTACAAAAAGACCTAAGACATTTACAATGATAGGCATTTTAAATTAAAGATCTAACCGTTAGATTTGTTTAAATTACTACAAAAAGTGTTATGACCAAGTTAGAAGTTAATCGGATATATATGGGCATGCAATCCAACAAAATGTCTACCAAAAGACCAAAAATCTAAGACATTTACAAAGATAGGCATATTCAGTTAATGATCTGACCGTTAGATTTGTTTAAATTGGTATGAAAAGTGTTATGACCAAGTTAGAATATAATCGGATATATTTGGCATGCAATCCACCAAATGTCTACAAACAGACCGAAAACCTAAGGAATTTACAAAGATAGGCACTTTCAATTAATGATCCGACCTTTAGATTTGTTTAAATTGCTATGAAAAGTGTTATGACCAAATTTGAAGATAATCGGATATATTTTGGCATGCAATCCAACAAATATCAATAAAAATACCGAAATCCTAAGACATTTACATAGATAAGCACTTTCAATTAATGATTCGACCAGTTAGATTTGTTTAAATTGCTACGAAAAGTGTTATGACCAAATTTGAAGATAGTCGGATATATTTTGGCATGCAATCCAACAAATGTCTACAAAAAGATCGAAAACCTAAGACATTTACAAAGATAGGCACTTTTAATTAATGATCCGACCGTTAGATTTGTTTAAACTACTACAAAAAGTGTTATGACCAAGTTTGAAGCTAATCGGATATATTTTGGCAAGCAATCCAACAAATGTCTACAAAAAGACCGAAAACCTAAGGCATTTACAAAGATAGGGACTTCATACTTAAATATCCGACCGTTGATTTGTTTAAATTACTACAAAACGTGTTATGACCAAGTTTGAAGTTAATCGGATATATTTTGGCATGCAATCTAACAAATGTTTACAGCAAGACCGAAAACCTAAGGCATTTACAAAGATAGGCACTTTTAATTAATGATCCGACCGTTGATTTGTTTAAATTACTACTAAAAGTGTTATGACCACGTGTTGAAGTTAATAAGATATATTTTGGAATACAATCCAAAAAAATGTCTACAAAAAGACTGAAAACCTAAGACGTTTACAAAGATAGGCACTTTTACTAAATGATCCGACCGTTGATTTGTTTAAATTACTATAAAAAGTGTTATGACCAAGTTTGAAGTTTATCGGATATATTTTTAGGCATGCAATCCAACAAATGTCTACAAAAAGACCGAAAACCTAAGGCATTTACAAAGATAGGGACTTCATACTTAAATATCCGACCGTTGATTTGTTTAAATTACTACAAAACGTGTTATGACCAAGTTTGAAGTTAATCGGATATATTTTGGCATGCAATCCAACAAATGTCTACAAAAAGACCGAAAACCTAAGACATGTACAAAGATAAGCACTTTCAATTAATGAGGCGACCGTTAGATTTGTTTAAATTGCTACGAAAAGTGTTATGACCAAATTTGAAGATAATCGGATATATTTTGGCATTCAATCCAACAAATGTCTACAAAAAGACCGAAAACCCAAGGCATTTACAAAGATAGGCACTTTAACTAAATGATCCGACCGTTGATTTGTTTAAATTACTACAAAAACTGTTATGGCCGAGTTTTAAGTTAATCGGATATATTTTGGCATGCAATCCAACAAATGTCTACATAAAGACCGAAAACCTAAGGCATTTACAAAGATTGACACTTTTACTTAATAATCCTACCGTTGATTTGTTTAAATTGCTACAAAAAGTGTTATGACCAAGTTTGAAGTTAATCGGATATATTTTGGCATGCAATCTAACAAATGTTTACAGAAAGACCGAAAACCTAAGGCATTTACAAAGATAGGCACTTTTAATTAATGATCCGACCGTTGATTTGTTTAAATTACTACTAAAAGTGTTATGACCACGTGTTGAAGTTAATAAGATATATTTTGGAATACAATCCAAAAAAATGTCTACAAAAAGACTGAAAACCTAAGACGTTTACAAAGATAGGCACTTTTACTAAATGATCCGACCGTTGATTTGTTTAAATTACTATAAAAAGTGTTATGACCAAATTTGAAGTTTATCGGATATATTTTATGGCATGCAATCCAACAAATGTCTACAAAAAGATCGAAAACCAAAGGCATTTACAAAGATAGGCGCCTTTACTTAATGATCCGACCGTTGATTTGTATAAATTACTACAAAAAGTGTTATGACCAAGTTTTAAGTTAATCGGATATATTTTGGCATGCAATCCAACAAATGTCTACATAAAGACCGAAAACCTAAGGCATTTACAAAGATAGACACTTTTACTTAATAATCCTACCGTTGATTTGTTTAAATTACTACAAAAAGTGTTATGACCAAGTTTGAAGTTAATCGGATATATTTTGGCATGCAATCCAACAAATGTCTACAAAAAGACCGAAAACCTAAGACATTTACAAAGATAAGCACTTTCAATTAATGATGCGACCGTTAGATTTGTTTAAATTGCTACGAAAAGTGTTATGACCAAATTTGAAGATAATCGGATATATTTTGGCATGCAATCCAACAAATGTCTACAAAAAGATCGAAAACCTAAGCAATTTACAAAGATAGGCACTTTTAATTAATGATCCGACCGTTAGATTTGTTTAAATTTTTATAAAAAGTGTTATGACCAAATTTGAAGATAATCGGATATATTTTCGCATGCAATCCAACAAATATCAACAAAAATACCGAAATCCCAAGTCATTTTCAAAGATAAGCACTTTCAATTAATGATGCGACCGTTAGATTTGTTTAAATTTCTACGAATAGTGTTATTACCAATTTTGAAGATAATCGGATATATTTTGGCATGCAATACAACAAATAACAACAAAAATACCGTAATCCTCAGACATTTTCAAATATAAGCACTTTCAATTAATGATGCAACCGTTAGATTTGATTAAATTGCTACGAAAAGTGTTATAACCAAATTTGAGGATAATCGGATATATTTTGGCATGCAATCCAACAAATGTCTACAAAAAGATCGAAAACCTAAGACATTTACAAAGATAGGCACTTTTAATTAATGATCCGACCGTTAGATTTGTTTAAACTACTACAAAAAGTGTTATGTCCATGTTTGAAGTTAATCGGATATATTTTGGCAAGCAATCCAACAAAACGTCTAAAAAAAGACCGAAAACCTAAGGCATTTAAAAAGATAGGCACCTTCAATTAATGATTTGACCGTTAGATTTGTTTAAATTGATATTAAAAGTGTTATGACAAAATTTGAAGATAATCGGGTATACTTTTACATGTAGTCCTACAAAATATCTACAAAAATACCGAAAATCTAAGGCATTTACAAAAATAGGCACTTTCAATTAATGATCCGATCGTTAGATTTGTTTAAATTGCTAATAAAAGTGTTATTACCAAATTTTAAGATAATCGGATATATTTTAGCATGCAATCCAAAAAATATCTACAAAAAGACAGAAAACCTAAGGCATTTACAAATATAGACACTTTAAATTAATGATCCGACCGTTAGATTTGTTTAAATTGCTAATAAAAATGTTATTACCAAATTTGAAGATAATCGGATATATTTTGGCATGCAATCCAACAAATGTCTACAAAAAGATCGAAAACCTAAGACATTAACAAAGATTGGAACTTTGAATTATTGATCCAACCATTAAATTTGTTTAAATTACTATGAAAAGTGCTATGACCTAATTTTAAGATAATCGGATATATTTTGGCATGCAATGCAACAAATGTCTACAAAAAGACCAAAAACCTAAGGCATTAACTAAGATAGCCACTTTCAATTTATGATCTGGCCGTTAGATTTGTTTAAATTACTACAAAAAGTGTTATGACCAAGTTTTACGTTAATCGGATATATTTTGGTATGCAATCTAACAAATATAAAAAAAAAAAATACCGTAATCCTAAGAAATTTACGAAGATAAGCACTTTCAATTAATGAGGCGACAGTTAGATTTGTTTAAATTGTTACGAAAAGTGTTATGACCAAATTTGAAGATAATTCGATATATTTTCGCTTGCCAGCCAATAAATGTCTACAAAAAGACCGAAAACCTTAGACATTTACAAAGATAGGCATTTTCAATTAATGATCTGACCATTAGATTTGTTTAAATTATTACAAAAAGTTTTATGACCAAGTTTGAAGTTCATCGGATATATATTGGCATGAAATCCAACAAATGTCTATAAAAAGACCGAAATCTAAGACATTTCCAAAGATAGGCACATTCAATAAATGTTTTGACTGTTAGATTTGTTTAAATTGATATTAAAAGTGTTATATCAAAATTTAAAGATAGTAGGGTATACTTTTACACGTAGTCCTACAAAATATCTACAAAAATACAGAATATATAAGGCATTAACAAAGATAGGCACTTTTAATTAATGATCCAACCGTTAGATTTGTTTAAATTGCTAGGAAAAGTGTTATGACCAAATTTGAAGTTAATCGGATATATTTTGGCATGCAATCCAACAAATATCAACAAAAATACCAAAACCTAAGGCATTTACCAATATAGACACTTTAAATTAATGATCGACCGTTAGATTTGTTTAAATTTCTAATAAAAGTGTTATGTATAAATTTGAAAATAATCGGATATATTTTGGCATGCAATCCGACAAATGTCTACAAAAAGACCTAAGACATTTACAATGATAGGCATTTTAAATTAAAGATCTAACCGTTAGATTTGTTTAAATTACTACAAAAAGTGTTATGACCAAGTTAGAAGTTAATCGGATATATATGGGCATGCAATCCAACAAAATGTCTACCAAAAGACCAAAAATCTAAGACATTTACAAAGATAGGCATATTCAGTTAATGATCTGACCGTTAGATTTGTTTAAATTGGTATGAAAAGTGTTATGACCAAGTTAGAATATAATCGGATATATTTGGCATGCAATCCACCAAATGTCTACAAACAGACCGAAAACCTAAGGAATTTACAAAGATAGGCACTTTCAATTAATGATCCGACCTTTAGATTTGTTTAAATTGCTATGAAAAGTGTTATGACCAAATTTGAAGATAATCGGATATATTTTGGCATGCAATCCAACAAATATCAATAAAAATACCGAAATCCTAAGACATTTACATAGATAAGCACTTTCAATTAATGATTCGACCGTTAGATTTGTTTAAATTGCTACGAAAAGTGTTATGACCAAATTTGAAGATAGTCGGATATATTTTGGCATGCAATCCAACAAATGTCTACAAAAAGATCGAAAACCTAAGACATTTACAAAGATAGGCACTTTTAATTAATGATCCGACCGTTAGATTTGTTTAAACTACTACAAAAAGTGTTATGACCAAGTTTGAAGCTAATCGGATATATTTTGGCAAGCAATCCAACAAATGTCTACAAAAAGACCGAAAACCTAAGGCATTTACAAAGATAAGCACTTTCAATTAATGATGCGACCGTTGATTTGTTTAAATTACTACAAAAAGTGTTATGACCAAGTTTGAAGTTAATCGGATATATTTTGGCATGCAATCCAACAAAATGTCTACAAAAAGACCGAAAACCTAAGGTATTTACAAAGATAGGCACTTTAAATTAATGATTTGACCGTTATATTTGTTTAAATTGATATTAAAAGTGTTATGACAAAATTTAAAGATAATCGGGTATACTTTTACATGTAGTCCTACAAAATATCTACAAAAATACCGAAAATCTAAGGCATTTACAAAGATAGACACTTTCAATTAATGATCCGACCGTTATATTTTTTTAAATTGCTAATAAAAGTGTTTTGTCCGAATTTGAAGATAATCAGATATATTTTGGCATGCAATCTAACAAATATCAACAAAAATACCGAAAACCTAAGAAATTTACAAAGATAGGAGCTTTCAATTAATGATCCGACCGTTAGATTTCTTTAAATTTCTAGAAAAAGTGTTATTACCAAATTTGAAGATAATCGGATATATTTTGGCTTGCAATCCAACAAATGTCTACAAAAAGATCGAAAACCTAAGACATTTACAAAGATAGGCACTTTTACTTAATGATCCGACCGTTGATTTGTTTAAATTACTATAAAAAGTGTTATGACCAAGTTTGAAGTTTATCGGATATATTTTTAGGCATGCAATCCAACAAATGTCTACAAAAAGACCGAAAACCTAAGGCATTTACAAAGATAGGCACTTTCATACTTAAATATCCGACCGTTGATTTGTTTAAATTACTACAAAACGTGTTATGACCAAGTTTGAAGTTAATCGGATATATTTTGGCATGCAATCCAACAAATGTCTACAAAAAGACCGAAAACCTAAGACATTTACAAAGATAAGCACTTTCAATTAATGAGGCGACCGTTAGATTTGTTTAAATTGCTACGAAAAGTGTTATGACCAAATTTGAAGATAATCGGATATATTTTGGCATTCAATCCAACAAATGTCTACAAAAAGACCGAAAACCCAAGGCATTTACAAAGATAGGCACTTTTACTTAATGATCCGACCGTTGATTTGTATAAATAACTACAAAAAGTGTTATGACCAAGTTTGAAGTTAATCGGATATATTTTGGCATGCAATCCAACAAATGTCTACAAAAAGACCGAAAATCTCTTAGATTTACAAAGATAAGCACTTTCAATTAATGATGCGACCATTAGATTTGTTTAAATTGCTACGAAAAGTGTTATGACCAAATTTGAAGTTAATCGGATATATTTTGGCATCCAATCCAACAAATGTCTACAAAAAGACCGAAAACCGAAAGCATTAACTAAGATAGCCACTTTCAATTTATGATCTGGCCGTTAGATTTGTTTAACTTACTACAAAAAGTGTTATGACCAAGTTTGAAGTTAATCGCAAATATTTTGGTATGCAATCTAACAAATATAAAAAAAAATACCGTAATCCTAAGAAATTTACAAAGATAAGCACTTTCAATTAATGATGCGACCGTTAGATTTGTTTAAATAGTTACGAAAAGTGTTATGACCAAATTTGAAGGTAATTGGATATATTTTGGCTTGCCAGCCAATAAATGTCTACAAAAAGACCGAAAACCTTAGACATTTACAAAGATAGGCATTTTCAATTAATGATCTGACCATTAGATTTGTTTAAATTTTTACAAAAAGTTTTATGACCATGTTTGAAGTTCAGCGGATATATATTGGCATGAAATCCAACAAATGTCTATAAAAAGACCGAAATCTAAGACATTTCCAAAGATAGGCACATTCAATAAATGTTTTGACTGTTAGATTTGTTTAAATTGATATTAAAAGTGTTATATCAAAATTTAAAGATAGTAGGGTATACTTTTACACGTAGTCCTACAAAATATCCACAAAAATACAGAATATATAAGGCATTAACAAAGATAGGCACTTTCAATTAATGATCCAACCGTTAGATTTGTTTAAATTGCAAGGAAAAGTGTTATGACCAAATTTGAAGTTAATCGGATATATTTTGGCATGCAATCCAACAAATATCAACAAAAATACCAAAACCTAAGGCATTTACCAATATAGACACTTTAAATTAATGATCGACCGTTAGATTTGTTTAAATTTCTAATAAAAGTGTTATGTATAAATTTGAAAATAATCGGATATATTTTGGCATGCAATCCGACAAATGTCTACAAAAAGACCTAAGACATTTACAATGATAGGCATTTTAAATTAAAGATCTAACCATTAGATTTGTTTAAATTACTACAAAAAGTGTTATGACCAAGTTAGAAGTTAATCGGATATATATGGGCATGCAATCCAACAAAATGTCTACCAAAAGACCAAAAATCTAAGACATTTACAAAGATAGGCATATTCAGTTAATGATCTGACCGTTAGATTTGTTTAAATTGGTATGAAAAGTGTTATGACCAAGTTAGAATATAATCGGATATATTTGGCATGCAATCCACCAAATGTCTACAAACAGACCGAAAACCTAAGGAATTTACAAAGATAGGCACTTTCAATTAATGATCCGACCTTTAGATTTGTTTAAATTGCTATGAAAAGTGTTATGACCAAATTTGAAGATAATCGGATATATTTTGGCATGCAATCCAACAAATATCAATAAAAATACCGAAATCCTAAGACATTTACATAGATAAGCACTTTCAATTAATGATTCGACCGTTAGATTTGTTTAAATTGCTACGAAAAGTGTTATGACCAAATTTGAAGATAGTCGGATATATTTTGGCATGCAATCCAACAAATGTCTACAAAAAGATCGAAAACCTAAGACATTTACAAAGATAGGCACTTTTAATTAATGATCCGACCGTTAGATTTGTTTAAACTACTACAAAAAGTGTTATGACCAAGTTTGAAGCTAATCGGATATATTTTGGCATGCAATCCATCAAAATGTCTACAAAAAGACCGAAAACCTAAGGTATTTACAAAGATAGGCACTTTAAATTAATGATTTGACCGTTATATTTGTTTAAATTGATATTAAAAGTGTTATGACAAAATTTAAAGATAATCGGGTATACTTTTACATGTAGTCCTACAAAATATCTACAAAAATACCGAAAATCTAAGGCATTTACAAAGATAGACACTTTCAATTAATGATCCGACCGTTATATTTTTTTAAATTGCTAATAAAAGTGTTTTGTCCGAATTTGAAGATAATCAGATATATTTTGGCATGCAATCTAACAAATATCAACAAAAATACCGAAAACCTAAGAAATTTACAAAGATAGGAGCTTTCAATTAATGATCCGACCGTTAGATTTCTTTAAATTTCTAGAAAAAGTGTTATTACCAAATTTGAAGATAATCGGATATATTTTGGCTTGCAATCCAACAAATGTCTACAAAAAGATCGAAAACCTAAGACATTTACAAAGATAGGCACTTTTACTTAATGATCCGACCGTTGATTTGTTTAAATTACTATAAAAAGTGTTATGACCAAGTTTGAAGTTTATCGGATATATTTTTTGGCATGCAATCCAACAAATGTCTACAAAAAGACCGAAAACCTAAGGCATTTACAAAGATAGGCACTTTTTACTTAAATATCCGACCGTTGATTTGTTTAAATTACTACAAAACGTGTTATGACCAAGTTTGAAGTTAATCGGATATATTTTGGCATGCAATCCAACAAATGTCTACAAAAAGACCGAAAACCTAAGACATTTACAAAGATAAGCACTTTAAATTAATGAGGCGACCGTTAGATTTGTTTAAATTGCTACGAAAAGTGTTATGACCAAATTTGAAGATAATCGGATATATTTTGGCATTCAATCCAACAAATGTCTACAAAAAGACCGAAAACCCAAGGCATTTACAAAGATAGGCACTTTTACTTAATGATCCGACCGTTGATTTGTATAAATAACTACAAAATGTGTTATGACCAAGTTTGAAATTAATCGGATATATTTTGGCATGCAATCCAACAAATGTCTACAAAAAGACCGAAAACCTAAGACATTTACAAAGATAAGCACTTTCAATTAATGATGCGACCGTTAGATTTGTTTAAATTGCTACGAAAAGTGTTATGACCAAATTTGTAGTTAATCGGATATATTTTGGCATACAATCCAACAAATGTCTACAAAAAGATCGAAAACCGAAACAATTTACAAAGATAGGCACTTTTAATTAATGATCCGACCGTTAGATTTGTTTAAACTACTACAAAAAGTGTTATGACCAAGTTTGAATTTAATCGGATATATTTTGGCAAGCAATCCAACAAATGTCTACAGAAATATCGAAAACCTAAGGCATTTACAAAGATAAGCACCTTTAATTAATGATCCGACCGTTGATTTGTTTAAATTACTACAAAAAGTGTTATGACCATGTTTGAAGTTGATCAGATATATTTTGGAATGCAATTCTAAAAAAAGTTTACAAAAAGACCGAAAACCTAAGACATTTACAAAGATAGGCACTTTTACTAAATGATCCGACCGTTGATTTGTTAAAATTACTATAAAAAGTGTTATGACCACGTTTGAAATTTATCGGATATATTTTTTGGCATGCAATCCAACAAATGTCTACAAAAAGATCGAAAACCTAAGGCATTTACAAAGATAGGCGCTTTTACTTAATGATCCGACCGTTGATTTGTATAATTACTACAAAAAGTGTTATGACCAAGTTTGAAGTTAATCGGATATATTTTGGCATGCAATCCAACAAATGTCTACATAAAGACCGAAAACCTAAGGCATTTACAAAGATAGGCACTTTTACTTAATAATCCTACCGTTGATTTGTTTAAATTACTACAAAAAGTGTTATGACCAAGTTTGAAGTTAATCGGATATATTTTGGCATGCAATCCAACAAATGTCTACAAAAAGACCGAAAACTAAAGACATTTACAAAGAGAAGCACTTTCAATTAATGATGCGACCGTTAGATTTGTTTAAATTGCTACGAAAAGTGTTATGACCAAATTTGAAGATAATCGGATATATTTTGGCATGCAATCCAACAAATGTCTACAAAAAGATCGAAAACCTAAGCAATTTACAAAGATAGGCACTTTTAATTAATGATCCGACCGTTAGATTTGTTTAAACTACTACAAAAAGTGTTATGACCAAGTTTGAAGTTAATCGGATATATTTTGGCATGCAATCCAACAAATGTTTACAGAAAGACCGAAAACCTAAGGCATTTACAAAGATAGGCACTTTTAATTAATGATCCGACCGTTGATTTGTTTAAATTACTACTAAAAGTGTTATGACCATGTTTGAAGTTAATCAGATATATTTTGGAATACAATCCAAAAAAATGTCTACAAAAAGACTAAAAACCTAAGACGTTTACAAAGATAGGCACTTTTACTAAATGATCCGACCGTTGATTTGTTTAAATTACTATAAAAAGTGTTATGACCAAATTTGAAGTTTATCGGATATATTTTTTGGCATGCAATCCAACAAATGTCTACAAAAAGATCGAAAACCTAAGGCATTTACAAAGATAGGCGCTTTTACTTAATGATCCGACCGTTGATTTGTATAAATTACTACAAAAAGTGTTATGACCAAGTTTTAAGTTAATCGGATATATTTTGGCATGCAATCCAACAAATGTCTACATAAAGACCGAAAACCTAAGGCATTTACAAAGATTGACACTTTTACTTAATAATCCTACCGTTGATTTGTTTAAATTACTACAAAAAGTGTTATGACCAAGTATGAAGTTAATCGGATATATTTTGGCATGCAATCCAACAAATGTCTACAAAAAGACCGAAAACCTAAGACATTTACAAATATAAGCACTTTCAATTAATGATGCGACCGTTAGATTTGTTTAAATTGCTACGAAAAGTGTTATAACCAAATTTGAAGATAATCGGATATATTTTGACATTCAATCCAACAAATGTCTACAAAAAGATCGAAAACCTAAGCAATTTACAAAGATAGGCACTTTTAATTAATGATCCGACCGTTAGATTTGTTTAAACTACTACAAAAAGTATTATGACCAAGTTTGAAGTAAATCGGATATATTTTGGCGTGCAATCCAACAAATATTTACAGAAAGACCGAAAACCTAAGGCATTTACAAAGATAGGCATCTTCAATTAATGATTTGACCGTTAGATTTGTTTAAATTGATATTAAAAGTGTTATGACAAAATTTGAAGATAATCGGGTATACTTTTACACGTAGTCCTACAAAATATCTACAAAAATACCGAAAATCTATGGCATTTACAAAATAGGCAATTTCAATTAATGATCCGATCGTTAGATTTGTTTAAATTTCTAATAAAAGTGTTATTACCAAATTTTAAGATAATCGGATATATTTTGGCATGCAATCCAAAAAATATCTACAAAAAGACAAAAAACCTAAGGCATTTACAAATATAGACACTTTAAATTAATGATCCGACCGTTAGATTTGTTTAAACTACTACAAAAAGTATTATGACCAAGTTTGAAGTAAATCGGATATATTTTGGCGTGCAATCCAACAAATATTTACAGAAAGACCGAAAACCTAAGGCATTTACAAAGATAGGCATCTTCAATTAATGATTTGACCGTTAGATTTGTTTAAATTGATATTAAAAGTGTTATGACAAAATTTGAAGATAATCGGGTATACTTTTACACGTAGTCCTACAAAATATCTACAAAAATACCGAAAATATATGGCATTTACAAAATAGGCAATTTCAATTAATGATCCGATCGTTAGATTTGTTTAAATTTCTAATAAAAGTGTTATTACCAAAATTTAAGATAATCGGATATATTTTGGCATGCAATCCAAAAAATATCTACAAAAAGTCAAAAAACCTAAGGCATTTACAAATATAGACACTTTAAATTAATGATCCGACCGTTAGATTTGTTTAAATTGCTAATAAAATTGTTATTACCAAATTTGAAGATAATCGGATATATTTTGACATGCAATCCAACAAATGTCTACAAAAAGATCGAAAACCTAAGACATTAACAAAGATTGGAACTTTGAATTATTGATCTAACCATTAAATTTGTTTAAATTACTATGAAAAGTGCTATGACCTAATTTTAAGATAATCGGATATATTTTGGCATACAATTCAACAAATGTCTACAAAAAGACCAAAAACCTAAGGCATTTACTAAGATAGCCACTTTCAATTTATGATATGGCCGATAGATTTGTTTAAATTACTACAAAAAGTGTTATGACCATGTTTTGCGTTAATCGGATATATTTTGGTATGCAATCCAACAAATGTCTACAAAAAGACCGAAAACCTAAGACATTTACAAAGATAAGCACTTTCAATTAATGATGCGACCGTTAGATTTGTTTAAATTGCTACGAAAAGTGTTATGACCAAATTTGAAGATAATCGTAAATATTTTGGCATGCAATCCAACAAATGTCTACGAAAAGATCGAAAACCTAAGCAATTTACAAAGATAGGCACTTTTAATTAATGATCCGACCGTTAGATTTGTTTAAACTACTACAAAAAGTGTTATGACCATGTTTGATGTTAATCGGATATATTTTGGCATGCAATCCAACAAATGTTTACAGAAAGACCGAAAACCTAAGGCATTTACAAAGATAGGCACTTTTAATTAATGATCCGACCATTGTTTTGTTTAAATTACTACTAAAAGTGTTATGACCAAGTTTGAAGTTAATCAGATATATTTTGGAATGCAATCCAAAAAAATGTCTACAAAAAGACTGAAAATCTAAGACGTTTACAAAGATAGGAACTTTCACTAAATGATCCGACCGTTGATTTGTTTAAATTACTATAAAAAGTGTCATGACCAAGTTTGAAGTTTATCGGATATATTTTTTGGCATGCAATCCAACAAATGTCTACAAAAAGACAGAAAACCTAAGGCATTTACAAATATAGACACTTTAAATTAATGATCCGACCGTTAGATTTGTTTAAATTGCTAATAAAAATGTTATTACCAAATTTGAAGATAATCGGATATATTTTGGCATGCAATCCAACAAATGTCTACAAAAGATCAAAAACCTAAGACATTAACAAAGATTGGAACTTTGAATTATTGATCCAACCATTAAATTTGTTTAAATTACTATGAAAAGTGCAATGACCTAAATTTAAGATTATCGGATATATTTTGGCATGCAATGCAACAAATGTCTACAAAAAGACCAAAAACCTAAGGCATTAACTATGATAGCCACTTTCAATTTATGATCTGACCGTTAGATTTGTTTAAATTACTACAAAAAGTGTTATGACCAAGTTTTACGTTAATCGGATATATTTTGGCATGCACTAACAAATATAAAAAAAAATACCGTAATCCTAAGAAATTTACAAAGATAAGCAATTTCAATTAATGATACGACCGTTAGATTTGTTTAAATTGTTACGAAATGTGTTATGACCAAATTTGAAGATAATTGGATATATTTTGGCTTGCCAACCAATAAATGTCTACAAAAAGACCGAAAACCTAAGCAATTTACAAAGATAGGCACTTTTAATTAATGATCCGACCGTTAGATTTGTTTAAACTACTACAAAAAGTGTTATGACCAAATTTGAAGTTAATCAGATACATTTTGGAATGCAATCCAAAAAAATGTCTACAAAAAGACTGAAAACCTAAGACGTTTACAATGATAGGAACTTTTCCTAAATGATCCGACCTTTGATTTGTTTAAATTACTATAAAAAGTGTTATGACCAAGTTTGAAGTTTATCGGATATATTTTTTGGGATGCAATCCAACAAATGTCTATAAAAAGACCGAAAAGCTAAGGCATTTACAAAGATAGGCGCTTTTACTTAATGATCCGACCGTTGATTTGTATAAATTACTACAAAAAGTGTTATGACCATGTTTGAAGTTAAATGGATATGTTTTGGCATGCAGTCCAACAAAATGTCTACCAAAATACCAAAAATCTAATACATTTACAAAGATAGGCATATTCAGTTAATGATCTGACCGTTAGATTTGTTTAAATTGGTATGAAAGGTGTTATGACCAAGTTAGAATATAATCGGATATATTTGGCATGCAATCCACCAAATGTCTACAAACAGACCGAAAACTTAAGGAATTTACAAAGATAGGCACTTTCAATTAATGATCCGACCTTTAGATTTGTTTAAATTGCTATGAAAAGTGTTATGACCAAATTTGAAGATAATCGGATATATTTTGGCATGCAATCCAACAAATATCAATAAAAATACCGAAATCCTAAGACATTTACATAGATAAGCACTTTCAATTAAGGATTCGACCGTTAGATTTGTTTAAATTGCTACGAAAAGTGTTATGACCAAATTTGAAGATAGTCGGATATATTTTGGCATGCAATCCAACAAATGTCTACAAAAAGATCGAAAACCTAAGGCATTTACAAAGATAGGCACTTTTACTTAATAATCCTACCGTTGATTTGTTTAAATTACTACAAAAAGTGTTATGACCAAGTTTGAAGTTAATCGGATATATTTTGGCATGCAATCCAACAAATGTCTACAAAAAGACCGAAAACCTAAGACATTTACAAAGATAAGCACTTTCAATAAATGATGCGACCGTTAGATTTGTTTGAATTGCTACGAAAAGTGTTATGACCAAATTCGAAGATAATCGGATATATTTTGGCATGCAATCCAACAAATGTCTACCAAAAGATCGAAAACCTAAGCAATTTACAAAGATAGGCACTTTTAATTAATGATCCGACCGTAGATTTTTTAAACTACTACAAAAAGTGTTATGACCAAGTTTGAAGTTAATCGGATATATTTTGGCATGCAATCCAACAAATGTTTACAGAAAGACCGAAAACCTAAGGCATTTACAAAGATAGGCACTTTTAATTAATGATCCGACCGTTGATTTGTTTAAATTACTACTAAAAGTGGTATGACCATGTTTGCAGTTAATCAGATATATTTTGGAATAAAATCCAAGAAAATGTCTACAAAAAGTCTAAAAACCTAAGACGTTTACAAAGATAGGCACTTTTACTAAATGGTCCGACCGTTGATTTGTTTAAATTACTATAAAAAGTGTTATGACCAAATTTGAAGTTTATCGGATATATTTTTTGGCATGCAATCCAACAAATGTCTACAAAAAGATCGAAAACCTAAGGCATTTACAAAGATAGGCGCTTTTACTTAATGATCCGACCGTTGATTTGTATAAATTACTACAAAAAGTGTTATGACCGAGTTTTAAGTTAATCGGATATATTTTGGCATACAATCCAACAAATGTCTACATAAAGACCGAAAACCTAAGGCATTTACAAAGATTGACACTTTTACTTAATAATCCTACCGTTGATTTGTTTAAATTACTACAAAAAGTGTTATGACCAAGTATGAAGTTAATCGGATATATTTTGGCATGCAATCCAACAAATGTCTACAAAAAGACCGAAAACCTAAGACATTTACAAATATAAGCACTTTCAATTAATGATGCGACCGTTAGATTTGTTTAAATTGCTACGAAAAGTGTTATAACCAAATTTGAAGATAATCGGATATATTTTGACATTCAATCCAACAAATGTCTACAAAAAGATCGAAAACCTAAGCAATTTACAAAGATAGGCACTTTTAATTAATGATCCGACCGTTAGATTTGTTTAAACTACTACAAAAAGTATTATGACCAAGTTTGAAGTAAATCGGATATATTTTGGCGTGCAATCCAACAAATATTTACGAAAAGACCGAAAACCTAAGGCATTTACAAAGATAGGCATCTTCAATTAATGATTTGACCGTTAGATTTGTGTAAATTGATATTAAAAGTGTTATGACAAAATTTGAAGATAATCGGGTATACTTTTACACGTAGTCCTACAAAATATCTACAAAAATACCGAAAATCTATGGCATTTACAAAATAGGCAATTTCAATTAATGATCCGATCGTTAGATTTGTTTAAATTTCTAATAAAAGTGTTATTACCAAATTTTAAGATAATCGGATATATTTTGGCATGCAATCCAAAAAATATCTACAAAAAGACAAAAACCTAAGGCATTTACAAATATAGACACTTTAAATTAATGATCCGACCGTTAGATTTGTTTAAACTACTACAAAAAGTATTATGACCAAGTTTGAAGTAAATCAGATATATTTTGGCGTGCAATCCAACAAATATTTACAGAAAGACCGAAAACCTAAGGCATTTACAAAGATAGGCATCTTCAATTAATGATTTGACCGTTAGATTTGTTTAAATTGATATTAAAAGTGTTATGACAAAATTTGAAGATAATCGGGTATACTTTTACACGTAGTCCTACAAAATATCTACAAAAATACCGAAAATCTATGGCATTTACAAAAATAGGCAATTTCAATTAATGATCCGATCGTTAGATTTGTTGAAATTTCTAATAAAAGTGTTATTACCAAATTTTAAGATAATCGGATATATTTTGGCATGCAATCCAAAAAATATCTACAAAAAGACAAAAAACCTAAGGCATTTACAAATATAGACACTTTAAATTAATGATCCGACCGTTAGATTTGTTTAAATTGCTAATAAAATTGTTATTACCAAATTTGAAGATAATCGGATATATTTTGACATGCAATCCAACAAATGTCTACAAAAAGATCGAAAACCTAAGACATTAACAAAGATTGGAACTTTGAATTATTGATCTAACCATTAAATTTGTTTAAATTACTATGAAAAGTGCTATGACCTAATTTTAAGATAATCGGATATATTTTGGCATACAATTCAACAAATGTCTACAAAAAGACCAAAAACCTAAGGCATTTACTAAGATAGCCACTTTCAATTTATGATATGGCCGATAGATTTGTTTAAATTACTACAAAAAGTGTTATGACCAAGTTTTGCGTTAATCGGATATATTTTGGTATGCAATCCAACAAATGTCTACAAAAAGACCGAAAACCTAAGACATTTACAAAGATAAGCACTTTCAATTAATGATGCGACCGTTAGATTTGTTTAAATTGCTACGAAAAGTGTTATGACCAAATTTGAAGATAATCGGAAATATTTTGGCATGCAATCCAACAAATGTCTACAAAAAGATCGAAAACCTAAGCAATTTACAAAGATAGGCACTTTTAATTAATGATCCGACCGTTAGATTTGTTTAAACTACTACAAAAAGTGTTATGACCATGTTTGATGTTAATCGGATATATTTTGGCATGCAATCCAACAAATGTTTACAGAAAGACCGAAAACCTAAGGCATTTACAAAGATAGGCACTTTTAATTAATGATCCGACCATTGTTTTGTTTAAATTACTACTAAAAGTGTTATGACCAAGTTTGAAGTTAATCAGATATATTTTGGAATGCAATCCAAAAAAATGTCTACAAAAAGACCGAAAATCTAAGACGTTTACAAAGATAGGCACTTTTACTAAATGATCCGACCGTTGATTTGTTTAAATTACTATAAAAAGTGTCATGACCAAGTTTGAAGTTTATCGGATATATTTTTTGGCATGCAATCCAACAAATGTCTACAAAAAGACAGAAAACCTAAGGCATTTACAAATATAGACACTTTAAATTAATGATCCGACCGTTAGATTTGTTTAAATTGCTAATAAAAATGTTATTACCAAATTTGAAGATAATCGGATATATTTTGGCATGCAATCCAACAAATGTCTACAAAAAGATCGAAAACCTAAGACATTAACAAAGATTGGAACTTTGAATTATTGATCCAACCATTAAATTTGTTTAAATTACTATGAAAAGTGCAATGACCTAAATTTGAAGATAATCGGATATATTTTGGCATGCAATCCAACAAATGTCTACAAAAAGACCGAAAACCTAAGGCATTAACTAAGATAGCCACTTTCAATTTATGATCCGACCGTTAGATTTGTTTAAATTACTACAAAAAGTGTTATGACCAAGTTTTAAGTTAATCGGATATATTTTGGCATGCAATCCAACAAATGTCTACAAAAATACCGAAATCCTAAGACATTTACAAAGATAAGCACTTTCAATTAATGATGCGACCGTTAGATTTGTTTAAATTGCTACGAAAAGTGTTATGACCAAATTTGAAGATAATCGGATATATTTTGGCATGCAATCCAACAAATGTCTACAAAAAGATCGAAAACCTAAGCAATTTACAAAGATAGGCACTTTTAATTAATGATCCGACCGTTAGATTTGTTTAAACTACTACAAAAAGTGTTATGACCAAGTTTGAAGTTAATCGGATATATTTTGGCATGCAATCCAACAAATGTTTACGAAAAGACCGAAAACCTAAGGCATTTACAAAGATAGGCACTTTTAATTAATGATCCGACCGTTGATTTGTTTAAATTACTACTAAAAGTGTTATGACCAAGTTTGAAGTTAATCAGATATATTTTGGAATGCAATCCAAAAAATGTCTACAAAAAGACCGAAAATCTAAGACGTTTACAAAGATAGGCACTTTTACTAAATGATCCGACCGTTGATTTGTTTAAATTACTATAAAAAGTGTTATGACCAAGTTTGAAGTTTATCGGATATATTTTTTGGCATGCAATCCAACAAATGTCTACAAAAAGACAGAAAACCTAAGGCATTTACAAATATAGACACTTTAAATTAATGATCCGACCGTTAGATTTGTTTAAATTGCTAATAAAAATGTTATTACCAAATTTGAAGATAATCGGATATATTTTGGCATGCAATCCAACAAATGTCTACAAAAGATCAAAAACCTAAGACATTAACAAAGATTGGAACTTTGAATTATTGATCCAACCATTAAATTTGTTTAAATTACTATGAAAAGTGCAATGACCTAAATTTAAGATTAATCGGATATATTTTGGCATGCAATGCAACAAATGTCTACAAAAAGACCAAAAACCTAAGGCATTAACTAAGATAGCCACTTTCAATTTATGATCCGACCGTTAGATTTGTTTAAATTACTACAAAAAGTGTTATGACCAAGTTTGACGTTAATCGGATATATTTTGGCATGCAATCTAACAAATATTTAAAAAAATACCGTAATCCTAAGAAATTTACAAAGATAAGCAATTTCAATTAATGATACGACCGTTAGATTTGTTTAAATTGTTACAAAATGTGTTATGACCAAATTTGAAGATAATTGGATATATTTTGGCTTGCCAATCCAATAAATGTCTACAAAAAGATCGAAAACCTAAGCAATTTACAAAGATAGGCACTTTTAATTAATGATCCGACCGTTAGATTTGTTTAAACTACTACAAAAAGTGTTATGACCAAATTTGAAGTTAATCAGATACATTTTGGAATGCAATCCAAAAAAATGTCTACAAAAAGACTGAAAACCTAAGACGTTTACAATGATAGGCACTTTTCCTAAATGATCCGACCTTTGATTTGTTTAAATTACTATAAAAAGTGTTATGACCAAGTTTGAAGTTTATCGGATATATTTTTTGGGATGCAATCCAACAAATGTCTATAAAAAGACCGAAAAGCTAAGGCATTTACAAAGATAGGCGCTTTTACTTAATGATCCGACCGTTGATTTGTATAAATTACTACAAAAAGTGTTATGACCATGTTTGAAGTTAATCGGATATGTTTTGGCATGCAGTCCAACAAAATGTCTACCAAAATACCAAAAATCTAATACATTTACAAAGATAGGCATATTCAGTTAATGATCTGACCGTTAGATTTGTTTAAATTTGTATGAAAGGTGTTATGACCAAGTTAGAATATAATCGGATATATTTGGCATGCAATCCACCAAATGTCTACAAACAGACCGAAAACTTAAGGAATTTACAAAGATAGGCACTTTCAATTAATGATCCGACCTTTAGATTTGTTTAAATTGCTATGAAAAGTGTTATGACCAAATTTGAAGATAATCGGATATATTTTGGCATGCAATCCAACAAATATCAATAAAAATACCGAAATCCTAAGACATTTACATAGATAAGCACTTTCAATTAATGATTCGACCGTTAGATTTGTTTAAATTGCTACGAAAAGTGTTATGACCAAATTTGAAGATAGTCGGATATATTTTGGCATGCAATCCAACAAATGTCTACAAAAAGATCGAAAACCTAAGGCATTTACAAAGATAGACACTTTTAATTAATGATTCGACCGTTGATTTGTTTAAATTGCTACGAAAAGTGTTATGACCATGTTTGAAGTTAATCGGATATATTTTGGCATGCAATCCAACAAATGTCTACAAATAGACCGAAAACCTAATGTATTTACAAAGATAGGCACTTTAAATTAATGATTTGACCGTTATATTTGTTTAAATTGATATTAAAAGTGTTATGACAAAATTTAAAGATAATCGGGTATACTTTTACATGTAGTCCTACAAAATATCTAAATAAATACCGAAAATCTAAGGCATTTACAAAGATAGGCACTTTCAATTAATGATCCGACCGTTATATTTTTTTAAATTGCTAATAAAAGTGTTTTGACCGAATTTGAAGATAATCAGATATATTTTGGCATGCAATCTAACAAATATCAACAAATATACCGAAACCTAAGAAATTTATAAAGATAGGTGCTTTCAATTAATGATCCGACCGTTAGATTTCTTTAAATTTGTAGAAAAAGTGTTATTACCAAATTTGAAGATAATCGGATAGATTTTGGCTTGCAATCCAACAAATGTCTACAAAAAGACCGAAAACCTAAGGTATTTACAAAGATAGACACTTTCAATTAATGATCCGACTCGTTAGATTTATTTAAATTTCTTAGAAAATTGTTTTGCCTTTGTTTGAATATAATCGGACATTTTTTGGCATGAAATCCAACAAAAGCCTACAAAAAGACCGAAAACCTAAGGCATTTACAAAGATAGGCACAGTCAATTATTGATCCGACCATTAGATTTGTTTAAATTTCTAGGAAAAGTGTGATGACCAAATTTGAAGATAATCGGACATAATTTGGCATGCGATCCAACAAATGTCTATAAAAAGACCTAAAACCTAAGGCATTTACAAAGGTAGGCACTTTCAATTAATGATCCGAACGTTAGATTTTTTTAAATTGCTATGAAAAATGTTATGCCCATGTTTGAATATAATCGGATATATTTTGACATTGAATCCACCAAATGTCTACAAAACGACCGAAAACCACGAGCATTTACAAAGGTAGGCACTTTCAATTAATGATCCGACCATTAGATTTGTTTAAATTTCTAGGAAAAGTGTTTTGACCAAATTTGAAGATAATCGGATGTATTTTGGCTTGCAATCCATCAAATATCAACAAAAATACTGAAAACCTAAGGCATTTACAAATATAGGCAGTATAAATTAATGATCCGACCGTTAGATTTGTTTAAACTACTACTAAAAGTATTGTGACCAAGTTTGAAGTTAATCGGATATATTTTGGTATGCAATCCAACAAATGTCTACAGAAAGACCGAAAATCTCAGGCATTCACAAAGATACGCACTTTTAATTAATGATCCGATAGTTGATTTGTTTAAATTACTACAAAAAGTGTTTTGACCAAGTTTGAAGTTAATCGGACATAGTTGGCATGCAATCCAACAAAATGTCTACAAAAAGACCGAAAATTTATGGCATTTACAAAGATAGGCACTTTCAATTAATGATTTGACCGTTAGATTTGTTTAAATTGATATTAAAAGTGTTAGGACAAAATTTGAAGATAATCGGATATACTTTTACACGTAGTCCTACAAAATATCTACAAAAATACCGAAAATTTAAGGCATATACGAAGATAGGCACTTTCTATTAATGATCCGACTGTTAGATTTTTTAAAATTGCTATGAAAAGTGTTATGTCCATGTTTGAATATAATCGGATATATTTTGACATGCAATCCACCAAATGTCTACAAAACGACCGAAAACCTAAGGCATTTACAAAGGTAGGCACTTTCAATTAATGATCCGACCATTAGATTTGTTTAAATTTCTAGGTAAAGGGTTTTGACCAAATTTGTAGATAATCGGATGTATTTTGTCTTGCAATCCATCAAATATCAACAAAAATACTAAAAACCTATTGCATTTACGAATATAGGCACTTTAATTAATGATCCGACCGTTAGATTTGTTTAAACTACTACAAAAAGTGTTATGACCAAGTTTGAAGTTAATCGGATATATTTTGACATGCAATCCAACAAATGTCTACAGAAAGACCGAAAATCTCAGGCATTCACAAAGATACGCACTTTTAATTAATGATCCGGCCGTTGATTTGTTTAAATTACTACAAAAAGTGTTTTGACTAAATTTGTAGATAATCGGATGTATTTTGTCTTGCAATCCATCAAATATCAACAAAAATACTAAAAACCTATTGCATTTACAAATGTCTACAGAAAAGTGTTTTGCTTTTGTTTGAATATAATCGGACATTTTTTGGCATGAAAGCCAACAAAAGACTACAAAAAGACCGAAAACCTAAGGCATTTACAAAGATTGGCTCTGTCAATTATTGATCCGACCATTAGATTTGTTTAAATTTCTAGGAAAAGTGTGATGATCAAATTTGAAGATAATCGGACATACTTTGGCATGTGATCCAACAAATGTCAATAAAAAGACCTAAAACCTAAGGCATTTACAAAGGTAGGCACTTTCAATTAATGATCTGAACGTTAGATTTTTTTAAATTGCTATGAAAAATGTTATGCCATGTTTGAATATAATCGGATATATTTTGACATTGAATCCACCAAATGTCTACAAAACGACCGAAAACCACAGGCATTTACAAAGGTAGGCACTTTCAATTAATGATCCGACCATTAGATTTGTTTAAATTTCTAGGAAAAGTGTTTTGACCAAATTTGAAGATAATCGGATGTATTTTGGCTTGCAATCCATCAAATATCAACAAAAATACTGAAAACCTAAGGCATTTACAAATATAGGCACTTTAAATTAATGATCCGACCGTTAAATTTGTTTAAACTACTACTAAAAGTATTGTGACCAAGTTTGAAGTTAATCGGATATATTTTGGCATGCAATCCAACAAATGTCTACAGAAAGACCGAAAATCTCAGGCATTCACAAAGATACGCACTTTTAATTAATGATCCGACCGTTGATTTGTTTAAATTACAACAAAAAGTGTTTTGACCAAATTTGAAGATAATCGGATGTATTTTGTCTTGCAATCCATCAAATATCAACAAAAATACTAAAAACCTATTGCATTTACAAATATAGGCACTTTAATTAATGATCCGACCGTTAGATTTGTTTAAAATACTACAAAAAGTGTTATGACCAAGTTTGAAGTTAATCGGATATATTTTGACATGCAATCCAACAAATATCAACAAAAATAACGTAATCCTAAGACATTTACAAAGATAAGCACTTCTAATGAATGATGCGACCGTTAGATTTGTTTAAATTGCTACGAAAAGTGTTATGACCTAATTTGAAGATAATTAGATAAATTTTGGCTTGCCATCCAACAAGTGTCTACAAAAAGACCGAAAACCTAAGACATTTACAAAGATAAGCACTTTCAATTAATGATCCTACTATTAGATTTGTTTAAACTACTACAAAAAGTGTTATGACCAAGTTGAAGTTAATCGGATATATTTTGGAATGCAATCCATCAAATGTGTATAAAAAGACAAAAAACCTAGGACATTTACAAAGATAGGCACATTCCATTAATGATTTGACCGTTATATTTGTTTAAATTGATATTAAAAGTGTTATGACAAAATTTAAAGATAATCGGGTATACTTTTACACGTAGTCCTTCAAAATATCTACAAAAATATCAAATATCTACGATATTTACAAAGATAAACACTTTCAATTAATTATGCGACCATTAGATTTGTTTAAATTGCTACGAAAAGTGTTTTGGCCAAATTTGAAGATAATCGGATATATTTTTGCATGCAATCCAACAAATGTCAACAAAAAGATCGAAAACCTAAGACATTTACAAAGATATGCACTTTTACTTAATGATCCGACCGTTGATTTGTTTAAATTACTATTAAAAAGTGTTATGACCAAGTTTGAAGTTTATCGGATATATTTTTTGACATGCAATCCAACAAATGTCTACAAAAAGACCGAAAACCTAAGGCATTTACAAAGATAGGCCCTTTTACTTAACGATCCGACCGTTGATTTGTTTAAATTACTACAAAAAGTGTTATGACCAAGTTTGAAGTTAATCGGATATATTTTGGCTGCAATCCAACAAATGTCTACAAAAAGACCGAAAACCTAAGACATTTACAAAGATAGGCATATTCAATTAATGATCTAACCGTTAGATTTGTTTAAATTGGGATGAAAAGTGTTATGACCAAGTTAGAATATAATCGGATATATTTGGCATGCAATCCACCAAATGTCTACAAACAGACCGAAAACCTAAGGAATTTACAAAGATAGGCACTTTCAATTAATGATCCGACCTTTAGATTTGTTTAAATTGCTATGAAAAGTGTTATGACCAAATTTGAAGATAATCGGATATATTTTGGCATGCAATCCAACAAATATCAATAAAAATACCGAAATCCTAAGACATTTACATAGATAAGCACTTTCAATTAATGATTCGACCGTTAGATTTGTTTAAATTGCTACGAAAAGTGTTATGACCAAATTTGAAGATAGTCGGATATATTTTGGCATGCAATCCAACAAATGTCTACAAAAAGATCGAAAATCTAAGACATTTATAAAGATAGACACTTTTAATTAATGATTCGACCGTTGATTTGTTTAAATTGCTACAAAAAGTGTTATGACCAAGTTTGAAGTTAATCGGATATATTTTGGCATGCAATCCAACAAAATGTCTAAAAAAAGACCGAAAACCTAATGTATTTACAAAGATAGGCACTTTAAATTAATGATTTGACCGTTATATTTGTTTAAATTCATATTAAACGTGTTATGACAAAATTTAAAGATAATCGGGTATACTTTTACATGTAGTCCTACAAAATATCTACATAAATACCGAAAATCTAAGGTATTTACAAAGATAGGCACTTTCAATTAATGATCCGACCGTTATATTTTTTTAAATTGCTAATAAAAGTATTTTGACCGAATTTGAAGATAATCAGATATATTTTGGCATGCAATCTAACAAATATCAAGCAAAAATACCGAAACCTAAGAAATTTATAAAGATAGGTGCTTTCAATTAATGATCCGAACCGTTAGATTTCTTTAAATTTCTAGAAAAAGTGTTATTACCAAATTTGAAGATAATCGGATAGATTTTGGCTTGCAATCCAACAAATGTCTACAAAAAGACAGAAAACCAAAGGTATTTACAAAGATAGACACTTTCAATTAATGATCCGACCGTTAGATTAATTTAAATTTCTTAGAAAAGTGTTTTGCCTTTGTTTGAATATAATCGGACATTTTTTGGCATGAAATCCAACAAAAGCCTACAAAAAGACCGAAAACCTAAGGCATTTACAAAGATAGGCACTGTCAATTATTGATCTGACCATTAGATTTGTTTAAATTTCTAGGAAAAGTGTGATGACCAAATTTGAAGATAATCGGACATACTTTGGCATGCGATCCAACAAATGTCTATAAAAAGACCTAAAACCTAAGGCATTTACAAAGGTAAGCACTTTCAATTAATGATCCGACCGTTAGATTTTTTTAAATTCCTAAGAAAAGTGTTATGACCAAAGTTGAAGAAAAAAGGATATATTTTTGCATGCAATCCAACAAATATCAACAAAAATGCCGAAAACCTAAGGCATTTACCAATATAGACACTTTAAATTAATTATTCGATCGTTAGATTTGTTTAAATTACTAAAAAAAGTGTTTTGACCAAATTTGTAGATAATCGGATGTATTTTGTCTTGCAATACATCAAATATCAACAAAAATACTAAAAACCTATTGCATTTACAAATATAGGCACTTTAATTAATCATCCGACCGTTAGATTTGTTTAAACTACTACAAAAAGTGTTATGACCAAGTTTGAAGTTAATCGGATATATTTTGACATGCAATCCAACAAATATCAACAAAAATAACGTAAGCCTAAGACATTTACAGAGATAAGCACTTCTAATGAATGATGCGACCGTTAGATTTGTTTAAATTGCTACGAAAAGTGTTATGACCAAATTTGAAGATAATTAGGTAAATTTTGGCTTGCCATCCAACAAATGTCTACAAAAAGACCGAAAACCTAAGACATTTACAAAGATAAGCACTTTCAATTAATGATCCTACTATTAGATTTGTTTAAACTATTACAAAAAGTGTTATGACCTAGTTGAAGTTAATCGAATATATTTTGGCATGCAATCCATCAAATGTGTATAAAAAGACAAAAAACCTAGGACATTTACAAAGATAGGCACATTCCATTAATGATTTGACCGTTATATTTGTTTAAATTGATATTAAAAGTGTTATGACAAAATTTAAAGATAATCGGGTATACTTTTACACGTAGTCCTCCAAAATATCTGCAAAAATATAAAAAATCTACGATATTTACAAAGATAGGCACTTTAAATTAATGATGCGAACATTAGATTTGTTTAAATTGCTACGAAAAGTGTTTTGACCAAATTTGAAGATAATCGGATATATTTTTGCATGCAATCCAACAAATGTCTACAAAAAGATCGAAAACCTAAGACATTTACAAAGATAGGCACTTTTACTTAATGATCCGACCGTTGATTTGTTTAAATTACTATAAAAAAGTGTTATGACCAAGTTTGAAGTTTATCGGATATATTTTTTGACATGCAATCCAACAAATGTCTACAAAAAGACCGAAAACTTAAGGCATTTACAAAGATAGGACCTTTTACTTAACGATCCGACCGTTGATTTGTTTAAATTAATATAAAAAGTGTTATGACCAAGTTTGAAGTTAATCGGATATATTTTGGCTGCAATCCAACAAATGTCTACAAAAAGACCGAAAACCTAAGGCATTTACCAAAATAGGCACTTTTAATTAATGATCCGACCGTTGATAAGTTTAAATTACTACAAAAAGTGTTATGACCAAGTTTGAAGTTAATCCGATATATTTTGGAATACAATAAAAAAAAATGTCTACAAAAAGACCGAAAACCTAAGACATTTACAAAGATAGGCACTTTTACTAAATGATCCGACTATAGATTTGTTTAAATTTCTATAAAAAGTGTTATGACCAAGTTTGAAGTTTATCGGATATATTTTTTGGCATGCAATCAAACAAATGTCTACAAAAAGACCGAAAACCTAAAACATTTACAAAGATAAGCACTTTCAATTAATAATGCGACCGTTAGATTTGTTTAAATAGCTACGAAAAGTGTTATGACCAAATTTGAAGATAATCAGATATATTTTGGCATGGAATCCAACAAATGTCTATAAAAAGATCGAAAACCTAAACAATTTACAAAGATAAGCACTTTTAATTAATGATTCGACCGTTGATTTGTTTAAATCACTACAAAAAGTGTTATGACCAAGTTTTAAGTTAATCGGATATATTTTGGCATGCAATCCAACAAAATGTCTACAAAAAGACCGAAAACCTAAGACATTTACCAAGATATGCACTTTTACTAAATGATCCGACCGTTGATTTGATTAAATTACTATAAAAAGTGTTATGACCAAGTTTGAAGTTTATCGGATATATTTTTTGGCATGCAATCCAACAAATGTCTACAAAAAGACCGAAAACCTAAGGCATTTACAAAGATAGGCACTTTTACTTAATAATCCTACCGTTGATTTGTTTAAATTACTACAAAAAGTGTTATGACCAAGTTTGAAGTTAATCGGATATATTTTGACATGCAATCCAACAAATGTCTACAAAAAGATCGAAAACCTAAGAAATTTACAAAGATAAGCACTTTCAATTAATGATGCGACCGTTAGATTTGTTTAAATTGCTACGAAAAGTGTTATTACCAAATTTGAAGATAATCGGATATATTTTGGCATGCAATCCAACAAATGTCTACAAAAAGATCGAATACCTAAGCAGTTTACAAAGATAGACACTTTTAATTAATTATTCGACCGTAGATTTGTTTAAATTACTACAAAAAGTGTTATGACCAAGTTTGAAGTTAATCGGATATATTTTGGCATGCAATCCAACAAAATGTCTACAAAAAGACCGAAAACCTAAGGTATTTACAAAGATAGGCACTTTAAATTAATGATTTGGTCGTTATATTTGTTTAAATTGATATTAAAAGTGTTATGACAAAATTTAAAGATAATCGGGTATACTTTTACTTGTAGTCCTATAAAATATCTACAAAAATTCCGAAAATCTAAGGCATTTACAAAGATAAGCACTTTCAATTAATGATCCGACCGTTAAATTTATTAAAATTTCTTAGAAAAGTGTTTTGCCCATGTTTGAATATAACCGGACATTTTTTGGCATGAAATCCTACAAATGTCTACAAAACGACCGAAAACCTAAGGCATTTACATAGGTAGGCACTTTCAATTAATGATCCGACCATTAGATTTGTATAAATTTCTAGGAAAAGTGTTTTGACCAAATTTGTAGATAATCGGATGTATTTTGGCTTGCAATCCATCAAATATCAAATAAAATACTGAAAACCTAAGGCATTTACAAATATAGGCACTTTAATTAATGATCCGACCATTAGGTTTGTTTAAACTACTACAAAAAGTGTTATGACCAAGTTTGAAGTTAATCGGATATATTTTGACATGCAATCCAACAAATGTCTACGTAAAAGACCGAAAATATCAGGCATTTACAAAGATAGATACTTTTAATTAATGATCCGACCGTTGATTTGTTTAAATTACTACAAAAAGTGTTATAACCAAGTTTTAAGTTAATCGGATATATTTTGGTATGCAATTCAACAAATGTCTACAAAAAGACCGAAAACCTAAGACATTTACAATGATAAGCACTTTCAATTAATGAGGCGACCGTTAGATTTGTTTAAATTGCTACGAAAAGTGTTATGACCAAATTTGATGATAATCGGATATATTTTGGCATTTAATTCAACAAATGTCTACAAAAAGATCGAAAACCTAAGCAATTTACAAAGATATGCACTTTTAATTAATGATCCGACCGTTAGATTTGTTTAAACTACTACAAAAAGTGTTATGACCATATTTGAAGTTAATCGGATATATTTGGCCATGCAATCCAACAAAATGCCTACCAAAAGAACCAAAACCTAAGGCATTTACTAATATAGGCACTTTAAATTAATGATCGACCGTTAGATTTGTTTAAATTTCTAATAAAAGTGTTATGTATAAATTTGAAAATAATTGGATATATTTTGGCATGCAATTCGACAAATGTCTACAAAATGACCTAAGACATTTATAATGATAGGCATTTTAAATTAAAGATCTAACCGTTAGATTTGTTTAAATTACTACAAAAAGTGTTATGGCCAAGTAAGAAGTTAATCGGATATATTTGGGCATGCAATCCAACAAAATGTCTACCAAAATACAAAAAATTTAAGACATTTACAAAGATAGGCATATTCAATTAATGATCTAACCGTTAGATTTGTTTAAATTGGTATGAAAAGTGTTATGACCAAGTTAGAATATAATCGGATATATTTGGCATGCAATCCACCAAATGTCTACAAACAGACCGAAAACCTAAGGAATTTACAAAGATAGGCACTTTCAATTAATGATCCGACCTTTAGATTTGTTTAAAATGCTATGAAAAGTGTTATGACCCAATTTGAAGATAATCGGATATATTTTGGCATGCAATCCAACAAATATCAATAAAAATACCGAAATCCTAAGACATTTACATAGATAAGCACTTTCAATTAATGATTCGACCGTTAGATTTGTTTAAATTGCTACGAAAAGTGTTATGACCAAATTTGAAGATAGTCGGATATATTTTGGCATGCAATCCAACAAATGTCTACAAAAAGATCGAAAACCTAAGACATTTATAAAGATAGACACTTTTAATTAATGATTCGACCGCTGATTTGTTTAAATTGCTACGAAAAGTGTTATGACCAAGTTTGAAGTTAATCGGATATATTTTGGCATGCAATCCAACAAAATGTCTACAAAAAGACCAAAAACCTAATGTATTTAAAAAGATAGGCACTTTAAATTAATGATTTGACCGTTATATTTGTTTAAATTGATATTAAACGTGTTATGACAAAATTTAAAGATAATCGGGTATACTTTTACATGTAGTCCTACAAAATATCTACATAAATACCGAAAATCTAAGGTATTTACAAAGATAGGCACTTTCAATTAATGATCCGACCGTTATATTTTTTTAAATTGCTAATAAAAGTGTTTTGACCGAATTTGAAGATAATCAGATATATTTTGGCATGCAATCTAACAAATATCAACAAAAATACCGAAGCCTAAGAAATTTACAAAGATAGGTGCTTTCAATTAATGATCCGACCGTTAGATTTCTTTAAATTTCTAGAAAAAGTGTTATTACCAAATTTGACGATAATCGGATAGATTTTGGCTTGCAATCCAACAAATGTCTACAAAAAGACAGAAAACCAAAGGTATTTACAAAGATAGACACTTTCAATTAATGATCCGACCGTTAGATTTATTTAAATTTCTTAGAAAAGTGTTTTGCCTTTGTTTGAATATAATCGGACATTTTTTGGCATGAAATCCAACAAAAGCCTACAAAAAGACCGAAAACCTAAGGCATTTACAAAGATAAGCACTGTCAATTATTGATCCGACCATTAGATTTGTTTAAATTTCTAGGAAAAGTGTGATGACCAAATTTGAAGATAATCGGACATACTTTGGCATGCGATCCAACAAATGTCTATAAAAAGACCTAAAACCTAAGGCATTTACAAAGGTAAGCACTTTCAATTAATGATCCGAACGTTAGATTTTTTTAAATTGCTATGAAAAATGTTATGCCCATGTTTGAATATAATCGGATATATTTTGACATTGAATCCACCAAATGTCTACAAAACGACCGAAACCACAGGCATTTACAAAGGTAGGCACTTTCAATTAATGATCCGACCATTAGATTTGTTTAAATTTCTAGGAAAAGTGTTTTGACCAAATTTGAAGATAATCGGTTGCATTTTGGCTTGCAATCCATCAAATATCAACAAAAATACTGAAAACCTAAGGCATTTACAAATATAGGCAGTATAAATTAATGATCCGACCGTTAGATTTGTTTAAACTACTACTAAAAGTATTGTGACCAAGTTTGAAGTTAATCGGATATATTTTGGTATGCAATCCAACAAATGTCTACAGAAAGACCGAAAATCTCAGGCATTCACAAAGATACGCACCTTTAATTAATGATCCGACCGTTGATTTGTTTAAATTACTACAAAAAGTGTTTTGACCAAGTTTGAAGTTAATCGGATATTGTTGGCATGCAATCCAACAAAATGTCTACAAAAAGACCGAAAATTTATGGCATTTACAAAGATAGGCACTTTCAATTAATGATTTGACCGTTAGATTTGTTTAAATTGATATTAAAAGTGTTATGCCAAAATTTGAAGATAATCGGATATACTTTTACACGTAGTCCTACAAAATATCTACAAAAAGTCCGAAAATTTAAGGCATATACGAAGATAGGCACTTTCTATTATTGATCCGACCGTTAGATTTTTTAAAATTGCTATGAAAAGTGTTATGTCCATGTTTGAATATAATCGGATATATTTTGACATGCAATCCACCAAATGTCTACAAAACGACCGAAAACCTAAGGCATTTACAAAGGTAGGCACTTTCAATTAATGATCCGATCATTAGATTTGTTTAAATTTCTAGGTTAAGGGTTTTGACCAAATTTGTAGATAATCGGATGTATTTTGTCTTGCAATCCATCAAATATCAACAAAAATATTAAAAACCTATTGCATTTATAAATATAGGCACTTTAATTAATGATCCGACCGTTAGATTTGTTTGAACTACTACAAAAAGTGTTATGACTAAGTTTAAAGTTAATCGGATATATTTTGACATGCAATCCAACAAATGTCTACAGAAAAGATCGAAAATCTCAGACATTTACAAAGATAGGCACTTTTAAATAATGATCCGACCGTTGATTTGTTTAAATTTCTACACAAAGTGTTATGACCAAGTTTGAAGTTAATCGGATACAGTTGGCATGCAATCCAACAAAATGTCTACAAAAAGACCGAAAATCTAAGGCATTCACAAAGATTGGCACTTTCAATTAATGATTTGACCATTAGATTTGTTTAAATTGATATAAAAAGTGTTATGACAAAATTTGAAGATAATCAGGTATAATTTTACACGTAGTCCTACAAAATATCTACAAAAATACCGAAAATTTAAGGCATATACGAAGATAGGAAATTTCAATTAATGATCCGACCGTTAGATTTCTTTAAATTCCTAAGAAAAGTGTTATGACCAAAGTTGATGAAAAAATGATATATTTTTGCATGCAATCCAACAAATATCAACAAAAATGTCGAAAACCTAAGGCATTTACCAATATAGACACTTTAAATTAATGATTCGACCGTTAGATTTGTTTAAATTACTAAAAAAAGTGTTTTGACCAAATTTGTAGATAATCGGATGTATTTTGTCTTGCAATCCATCAAATATCAACAAAAATACTAAAAACCTATTGCCTTTACAAATATAGGCACTTTAATTAATGATCCGACCGTTAGATTTGTTTAAACTACTACAAAAAGTGTTATGACCAAGTTTGAAGTTAATCGGATATATTTTGACATGCAATCCAACAAATATCAACAAAAATAACGTAAGCCTAAGACATTTACAAAGATAAGCACTTCTAATGAATGATGCGACCGTTAGATTTGTTTAAATAGCTACGAAAAGTGTTATGACCTAATTTGAAGATAATAAGATAAATTTTGGCTTGCCATCCAACAAATGTCTACAAAAAGACCGAAAACCTAAGACATTTACAAATATAAGCACTTCTAATGAATGATGCGACCGTTAGATTTGTTTAAATTGCTACGAAAAGTGTTATGACCTAATTTTAAGATAATAAGATAAATTTTGGCTTGCCATCCAACAAATGGCTACAAAAAGACCGAAAACCTAAGACATTTACAAATATAAGCACTTTCAATTAATGATCCTACTATTAGATTTGTTTAAACTACTACAAAAAGTGTTATGACCAAGTTGAAGTTAATCGAATATATTTTGGCATGCAATCCATCAAATGTGTATAAAAAGACAAAAAACCTAGGACATTTACAAAGATAGGCACATTCCATTAATGATTTGACCGTTATATTTGTTTAAATTGATATTAAAAGTGTTCTGACAAAATTTAAAAATAATCGGGTATACTTTTACACGTAGTCCTCCAAAATATCTGCAAAAATATAAAAAATCTACGATATTTACAAAGATTGGCACTTTAAATTAATGATGCGACCATTAGATTTGTTTAAATTGCTACGAAAAGTGTTTTGACCAAATTTGAAGATAATCGGATATATTTTTGCATGCAATCCAACAAATGTCTACAAAAAGATCGAAAACCTAAGACATTTATAAAGATAGGCACTTTTACTTAATGATCCGACCGTTGATTTGTTTAAATTACTATAAAAAAGTGTTATGACCAAGTTTGAAGTTTATCGGATATATTTTTTGACATGCAATCCAACAAATGTCTACAAAAAGACCGAAAACCTAAGGCATTTACAAAGATAGGCCCTTTTACTTAACGATCCGACCGTTGATTTGTTTAAATTACTACAAAAAGTGTTATGACCAAGTTTGAAGTTAATCGGATATATTTTGGTATGCAATCCAACAAATGTCAACAAAAAGACCGAAAACCTAAGGCATTTACCAAAATAGGCACTTTTAATTAATGATCCGACCGTTGATAAGTTTAAATTACTACAAAAAGTGTTATGACCAAGTTTGAAGTTAATCAGATATATTTTGGAATACAATCCAAAAAAATGTCTACAAAAAGACCGAAAACCTAAGACATTTACAAAGATAGGCACTTTTACTAAATGATCCGACCGTATATTTGTTTAAATTACTATAAAAAGTGTTAAGACCAAGTTTGAAGTTTATCGGATATATTTTTTGGCATGCAATCGACCAAATGTCTACACTTTTGGTAGTAATTTAAACAAATCAACGGTCGTATTATTAAGTAAAAGTGCCTATATAAAGATATATTTTGGCATGCAATCCAACAAATGTCTACAAAAAGATCGAAACTTAAACAATTTATAAAGATAAGCACTTTTAATTAATGATTCGACCGTTGATTTGTTTAAATTACTACAAAAAGTGTTATGACCAAGTTTGAAGTTAATCGGATATATTTTGGTATGCAATCTAACAAAATGTTTACAAAAAGACAGAAAACCAAAGGTATTTACAAAGATAGACACTTTCAATTAATGATCCGACCGTTAGATTTATTTAAATTTCTTAGAAAAGTGTTTTGCCTTTGTTTGAATATAATCGGACATTTTTTGGCATGAAATCCAACAAAAGCCTACAAAAAGACCGAAAACCTAAGGCATTTACAAAGATAGGCACTGTCAATTATTGATCCGACCATTAGATTTGTTTAAATTTCTAGGAAATGTGTGATGACCAAATTTGAAGATAATCGGACATACTTTGGCATGCGATCCAACAAATGTCTATAAAAAGACCTAAAACCTAAGGCATTTACAAAGGTAAGCACTTTCAATTAATGATCCGAACGTTAGATTTTTTTAAATTGCTATGAAAAATGTTATGCCCATGTTTGAATATAATCGGATATATTTTGACATTGAATCCACCAAATGTCTACAAAACGACCGAAACCACAGGCATTTACAAAGGTAGGCACTTTCAATTAATGATCTGACCATTAGATTTGTTTAAATTTCTAGGAAAAGTGTTTTGACCAAATTTGAAGATAATCGGATGTATTTTGGCTTGCAATCCATCAAATATCAACAAAAATACTGAAAACATAAGGCATTTACAAATATAGGCACTATAAATTAATGATCCGACCGTTAGATTTGTTTAAACTACTACTAAAAGTATTGTGACCAAGTTTGAAGTTAATCGGATATATTTTGGTATGCAATCCAACAAATGTCTACAGAAAGACCGAAAATCTCAGGCATTCACAAAGATACGCACCTTTAATTAATGATCCGACCGTTGATTTGTTTAAATTACTACAAAAAGTGTTTTGACCAAGTTTGAAGTTAATCGGATATAGTTGGCATGCAATCCAACAAAATGTCTACAAAAAGACCGAAAATTTAAGGCATTTACAAAGATAGGCACTTTCAATTAATGATTTGACCGTTAGATTTGTTTAAATTGATATTAAAAGTGTTATGCCAAAATTTGAAGATAATCGGATATACTTTTACACGTAGTCCTACAAAATATCTACAAAAATACCGAAAATTTAAGGCATATACGAAGATAGGCAATTTCAATTAATGATCCGACTGTTAGATTTTTTTAAATTCCTAAGAAAAGTGTTATGACCAAAGTTGAAGAAAAAAGGATATATTTTTGCATGCAATCCAACAAATATCAACAAAAATGCCGAAAATCTAAGGCATTTACCAATATAGACACTTTAAATTAAAGATTCGACCGTTAGATTTGTTTAAATTTCTGGGTAAAAGGGTTTTGACCAAATTTGAAGATAATCGGATGTATTTTGTCTTGCAATCCATCAAATATCAACAAAAATACTAAAAACCTATTGCATTTACAAATATAGGCACTTTAATTAATGATCCGACCGTTAGATTTGTTTAAACTACTACAAAAAGTGTTATGACCAAGTTTGAAGTTAATCGGATATATTTTGACATGCAATCCAACAAATGTCTACAGAAAAGACCGAAAATCTCAGACATTTACAAAGACAGGCACTTTTAAATAATGATCCGACCGTTGATTTGTTTAAATTTCTACAAAAAGTGTTATGACCAAGTTTGAAGTTAATCGGATACAGTTGGCATGCAATCCAACAAAATGTCTACAAAAAGACCGAAAAGCTAAGGCATTCACAAAGATTGGCACTTTCAATTAATGATTTGACCATTAGATTTGTTTAAATTGATATAAAAAGTGTTATGACAAAATTTGAAGATAGTCGGGTATAATTTTACACGTAGTCCTACAAAATATCTACAAAAATACCGAAAATTTAAGGCATATACGAAGATAGGCACTTTCAATTAATGATCCGACCGTTAGATTTTTTTTAAATTCCTAAGAAAAGTGTTATGACCAAAGTTGAAAATAATAGGATATATTTTGGCATGCAATCCAATAAATATCAACAAAAATGCCGAAAACCTAAGGCATTTACCAATATAGACACTTTAAATTAACGATCCGACCGTTAGATTTGTTTAAATTACTAAAAAAAGTGTTTTGACCAAATTTGTAGATAATCGGATGTATTTTGTCTTGCAATCCATCAAATATCAACAAAAATACTAAAAACCTATTGCATTTACAAATATAGGCACTTTAATTAATGATCCGACCGTTAGATTTGTCTAAACTACTACAAAAAGTGTTATGACCAAGTTGAAGTTAATCGGATATATTTTGGCATGCAATCCATCAAATGTGTATAAAAAGACAAAAAACCTAGGACATTTACAAAGATAGGCACATTCCATTAATGATTTGACCGTTATATTTGTTTAAATTGATATTAAAAGTGTTATGACAAAATTTAAAGATAATCGGGTATACTTTTACACGTAGTCCTTCAAAATATCTACAAAAATACCGAAAATTTAAGGCATATGCGAAGATAGGCACTTTCAATTAATGATCCGACCGTTAGATTTTTTTAAATTCCTACGAAAAGTGTTATGACCAAAGTTGAAGAAAAAAGGATATATTTTCGCATGCAATCCAACAAATATCAACAAAAATTCCGAAAACCTAAGGCATTTACCAATATAGACACTTTAAATTAATGATTCGATCATTAGATTTGTTTAAATAACTAAAAAAAGTGTTTTGACCAAGTTTGAAGTTAGTTGGATATATTTTGGTATGCAATCCAACAAATGTCTACAAAAAGATCGAAAACCTAAGACATTTACAATGATAAGCACTTTCAATTAATGATGCGACCGTTAGATTTGTTTAAATTGCTACGAAAAGTGTTATGACCAAATTTGAAGATAATCGGATATATTTTGGCATTTAATTCCACAAATGTCTACAAAAAGATCGAAAACCTAAGCAATTTACAAAGATAGGCACTTTTAATTAATGATCCGACCGTTGATTTGTTTAAATTACTATAAAAAAGTGTTATGACCAAGTTTGAAGTTTATCGGATTTATTTTTTGACATGCAATCCAACAAATGTCTATAAAAAGACCGAAAACCTAAAGCATTTACAAAGATAGGCCCTTTTACTTAACGATCCGACCGTTGATTTATTTAAATTGCTACGAAAAGTGTTATGACCAAATTTGAAGATAATCGGATATATTTTGGCATTTAATTCCACAAATGTCTACAAAAAGATCGAAAACCTAAGCAATTTACAAAGATAGGCACTTTTAATTAATGATCCGACCGTTATATTTGTTTAACCTACTAAAAAAAGTGTTATGACCATGTTTGAAGTTAATCGGATATATTTGGGCATGCAATCCAACAAAATGCCTACCAAAAGAACCAAAACCTAAGGCATTTACTAATATAGGCACTTTAAATTAATGATCGACCGTTAGATTTGTTTAAATTTCTAATAAAAGTGTTATGTATAAATTTAAAAATAATCGGATATATTTTGGCATGCAATCCGACAAATGTCTACAAAAAGACCTAAGACATTTACAATGATAGGCATTTTAAATTAAAGATCTAACCGTTAGATTTGTTTAAATTACTACAAAAAGTGTTATGGCCAAGTAAGAAGTTAATTGGATATATATGGGCATGCAATCCAACAAAATGTCTACCAAAATACCAAAAATCTAAGACATTTACAAAGATAGGCATATTCAATTAATGATCTGACCGTTAGATTTGTTTAAATTGCTATGAAAAGTGTTTTGACCAAATTTGAAGATAATCGGATATATTTTTGCATGCAATCCAACAAATGTCTACAAAAAGATCGAAAACCTAAGACATTTAAAAAGATAGGCACTTTTACTTAATGATCCGACCGTTGATTTGTTTAAATAACTATAAAAAAGTGTTATGACCAAGTTTGAAGTTTATCGGATTTATTTTTTGACATGCAATCCAACAAATGTCTACAAAAAGACCGAAAACCTAAGGCATTTACAAAGATAAGCCCTTTTACTTAACGATCCGACCGTTGATTTGTTTAAATTACTACAAAAAGTGTTATGACCAAGTTTGAAGTTAATCGGATATATTTTGGCTGCAATCCAACAAATGTCTACAAAAAGACCGAAAACCTAAGCCATTTACCAAAATAGGCACTTTTAATTATTGATCCGACCGTTGATAAGTTTAAATTACTACAAAAAGTGTTATGACCAAGTTTGAAGTAAATCCGATATATTTTGGAATACAATAAAAAAAAATGTCTACAAAAAGTCCGAAAACCTAAGACATTTACAAAGATAGGCACTTTTACTAAATGATCCGACCATAGATTTGTTTAAATTACTATAAAAAGTGTTATGACCAAGTTTGAAGTTTATCGGATATATTTTTTGGCATGCAATCCAACAAATGTCTACAAAAAGACCGAAAACCTAAAACATTTACAAAAATAAGCACTTTCAATTAATAATGCGACCGTTAGATTTGTTTAAATAGCTACGAAAAGTGTTATGACCAAATTTGAAGATAATCAGATATATTTTGGCATGCAATCCAACAAATGTCTACAAAAAGATCGAAAACCTAAACAATTTACAAAGATAAGCACTTTTAATTAATGATTCGACCGTTGATTTGTTTAAATCACTACAAAAAGTGTTATGACCAAGTTTTAAGTTAATCGGATATATTTTGGCATGCAATCCAACAAAATGTCTACAAAAAGACCGAAAACCTAAGACATTTACAAAGATAGGCACTTTTACTAAATGATCCGACCGTTGATTTGTTTAAATTACTATAAAAAGTGTTATGACCAAGTTTGAAGTTTATCGGATATATTTTTTGGCATGCAATCCAACAAATGTCTACAAAAAGACCGAAAACCTAAGGCATTTACAAAGATAGGCACTTTCAATTAATGATCCTACCGTTAGATTTGTTTAAATTACTACAAAAAGTGTTATGACCAAGTTTGAAGATAATCGGATATATTTTGGCATGCAATCCAACAAATGTCTACAAAAAGATCGAAAACCTAAGACATTTACAAAGATAAGCACTTTCAATTAATGATCCGACCGTTAGATTTGTTTAAATTGCTATAAAAAGTGTTATGACCAAATTTGAAGATAATCGGATATATTTTGGCATGCAATCCAACAAATGTCTACAAAAAGACCGAAATACCTAAGACATTTACAAAGATAGGCACTTTCAATTAATGATTCGACCGTTAGATTTGTTTAAATTACTACAAAAAGTGTTATGACCAAATTTGAAGATAATCGGATATATTTTGGCATGCAATCCAACAAATGTCTACAAAAAGATCGAAAACCTAAGCAATTTACAAAGATAGGCACTTTTAATTAATGATCCGACCGTTAGATTTGTTTAAACTACTACAAAAAGTGTTATGACCAAGTTTGAAGTTAATCGGATATATTTTGGCATGCAATCCAACAAATATCAACAAAAATACCAAAACCTAAGGCATTTACCAATATAGACACTTTAAATTAATGATCGATCGTTAGATTTGTTTAAATTTCTAATAAAAGTGTTATGTATAAATTTGAAAATAATCGGATATATTTTGGCATGCAATCCGACAAATGTCTACAAAAAGACCTAAGACATTTACAATGATAGGCATTTTAAATTAAAGATCTAACCGTTAGATTTGTTTAAATTACTACAAAAAGTGTTATGACCAAGTTAGAAGTTAATCGGATATATATGGGTATGCAATCCAACAAAATGTCTACCAAAATACCAAAAATCTAAGACATTTACAAAGATAGGCATATTCAGTTAATGATCTGACCGTTAGATTTGTTTAAATTGGTATGAAAAGTGTTATGACCAAGTTAGAATATAATCGGATATATTTGGCATGCAATCCACCAAATGTCTACAAACAGACCGAAAACCTAAGGAATTTACAAAGATAGGCACTTTCAATTAATGATCCGACCTTTAGATTTGTTTAAATTGCTATGAAAAGTGTTATGACCAAATTTGAAGATAATCGGATATATTTTGGCATGCAATCCAACAAATATCAATAAAAATACCGAAATCCTAAGACATTTACATAGATAAGCACTTTCAATTAATGATTCGACCGTTAGATTTGTTTAAATTGCTACGAAAAGTGTTATGACCAAATTTGAAGATAGTCGGATATATTTTGGCATGCAATCCAACAAATGTCTACAAAAAGATCGAAAACCTAAGACATTTACAAAGATAGGCACTTTCAATTAATGATCCGACCGTTATATTTTTTTAAATTGCTAATAAAAGTGTTTTGACCGAATTTGAAGATAATCAGATATATTTTGGCATGCAATCTAACAAATATCAACAAAAATACCGAAACCTAAGAAATTTACAAAGATAGGTGCTTTCAATTAATGATCCGACCGTTAGATTTCTTTAAATTTCTAGAAAAAGTGTTATTACCAAATTTGAAGATAATCGGATAGATTTTGGCTTGCAATCCAACAAATGTCTACAAAAAGACAGAAAACCAAAGGTATTTAAAAAGATAGACACTTTCAATTAATGATCCGACCGTTAGATTTATTTAAATTTCTTAGAAAAGTGTTTTGCCTTTGTTTGAATATAATCGGACATTTTTTGGCATGAAATCCAACAAAAGCCTACAAAAAGACCGAAAACCTAAGGCATTTACAAAGATAGGCACTGTCAATTATTGATCCGACCATTAGATTTGTTTAAATTTCTAGGAAAAGTGTGATGACCAAATTTGAAGATAATCGAACATACTTTGGCATGCGATCCAAAAAATGTCTATAAAAAGACCTAAAACCTAAGGCATTTACAAAGGTAAGCACTTTCAATTAATGATCCGAACGTTAGATTTTTTTAAATTGTTATGAAAAATGTTATGCCCATGTTTGAATATAATCGGATATATTTTGACATTGAATCCACCAAATGTCTACAAAACGACCGAAACCACAGGCATTTACAAAGGTAGGCACTTTCAATTAATGATCCGACCATTAGATTTGTTTAAATTTCTAGGAAAAGAGTTTTGACCAAATTTGAAGATAATCGGATGTATTTTGGCTTGCAATCCATCAAATATCAACAAAAATAGTGAAAACCTAAGGCATTTACAAATATAGGCACTATAAATTAATGATCCGACCGTTAGATTTGTTTAAACTACTACTAAAAGTATTGTGACCAAGTTTGAAGTTAATCGGATATATTTTGGTATGCAATCCAACAAATGTCTACAGAAAGACCGAAAATCTCAGGCATTCACAAAGATACGCACCTTTAATTAATGATCCGACCGTTGATTTGTTTAAATTACTACAAAAAGTGTTTTTCCCATGTTTGAATATAAACGGACATTTTTTGGCATGAAATCCAACAAAAGTCTACAAAAAGACCGAAAACCTAAAGCATTTACAAAGATAGGCACTGTCAATTATTGATCCGACCATTAGATTTGTTTAAATTTCAAAAAAAATGGTTATGACCAAATTTGAAGATAATCGGACATATTTTGGCATGCAATCCAACAAATATCTACAAAAAGACCTAAAACCTAAGGCATTTACAAATATAGGCACTTTCAATTAATGATCTGAACGTTAGATTTTTTTAAACTACTACAAAAAGTGTTATGACCAAGTTGAAGTTAATCGGATATATTTTGGCATGCAATCCATCAAATGTGTATAAAAAGACAAAAAACCTAGGACATTTACAAAGATAGGCACATTCCATTAATGATTTGACCGTTATATTTGTTTAAATTGATATTAAAAGTGTTATGACAAAATTTAAAGATAATCGGGTATACTTTTACACGTAGTCCTTCAAAATATCTACAAAAATATCGAAAATTTAAGGCATATACGAAGATAGGCAATTTCAATTAATGATCCGACTGTTAGATTTTTTTAAATTCCTAAGAAAAGTGTTATGACCAAAGTTGAAGAAAAAAGGATATATTTTTGCATGCAATCCAACAAATATCAACAAAAATGCCGAAAATCTAAGGCATTTACCAATATAGACACTTTAAATTAAAGATTCGACCGTTAGATTTGTTTAAATTACTAAAAAAAGTGTTTTGACCAAATTTGTAGATAATCGGATGTATTTTGTCTTGCAATCCATCAAATATCAACAAAAATACTAAAAACCTATTGCATTTACAAATATATGCACTTTAATTAATGATCCGACCGTTAGATTTGTTTAAACTACTACAAAAAGTGTTATGACCAAGTTTGAAGTTAATCGGATATATTTTGACATGCAATCCAACAAATATCAACAAAAATAACGTAAGCCTAAGACATTTACAACGATAAGCACTTCTAATGAATGATGCGACCGTTAGATTTGTTTAAATTGCTACGAAAAGTGTTATGACCTAATTTGAAGATAATAAGATAAATTTTGGCTTGCCATCCAACAAATGTCTACAAAAAGACCGAAAACCTAAGACATTTACAAAGATAAGCACTTTCAATTAATGATCCTACTATTAGATTTGTTTAAACTACTACAAAAAGTGTTATGACCAAGTTGAAGTTAATCGAATATATTTTGGCATACAATCCATAAAATGTGTATAAAAAGACAAAAAACCTAGGCCATTTACAAAGATAGGCACATTCCATTAATGATTTGACCGTTATATTTGTTTAAATTGATATTAAAAGTGTTATGACAAAATTTAAAGATAATCGGGTATACTTTTACACGTAGTCCTCCAAAATATCTGCAAAAATATAAAAAATCTACGATATTTACAAAGATAGGCACTTTAAATTAATGATGCGACCATTAGATTTGTTTAAATTGCTACGAAAAGTGTTTTGACCAAATTTGAAGATAATCGGATATATTTTTGCGTGCAATCCAACAAATGTCTACAAAAAGATCGAAAACCTAATACATTTACAAAGATAGGCACTTTTACTTAATGATCCGACCGTTGATTTGTTTAAATTACTATAAAAAAGAGTTATGACCAAGTTTGAAGTTTATCGGATATATTTTTTGACATGCAATCCAACAAATGTCTACAAAAAGACCGAAAACCTAAGGCATTTACAAAGATAAGCCCTTTAACTTAACGATCCGACCGTTGATTTGTTTAAATTACTACAAAAAGTGTTATGACCAAGTTTGAAGTTAATCGGATATATTTTGGTATGCAATCCAACAAATGTCAACAAAAAGACCGAAAACCTAAGGCATTTACCAAAATAGGCACTTTTAATTAATGATCCAATCGTTGATAAGTTTAAATTACTACAAAAAGTGTTATGACCAAGTTTGAAGTTAATCAGATATATTTTGGAATACAATCCAAAAAAATGTCTACAAAAAGACCGAAAACCTAAGACATTTACAAAGATAGGCACTTTTACTAAATGATCCGACCGTAGATTTGTTTAAATTACTATAAAAAGTGTTATGACCAAGTTTGAAGTTTATCGGATATATTTTTTGCCATGCAATCCAACAATTGTCAACAAAAAGACCGAAAACCTAAGGCATTTACAAAGATAGGCACTTTTACTTAATAATCCGACCGTTGATTTGTTTAAATTACTACCAAAAGTGTTATAACCAAGTTTGAAGTTAATCGGATATATTTTGGCATGCAATCCAACAAATGTCTACAAAAAGACCGAAAACCTAAAGCATTTACAAAGATAAGCGCTTTCAATTAATAATGCGACCGTTAGATTTGTTTAAATTGCTAAGAAAAGTGTTATGACCAAATTTGAAGATAATCAGATATATTTTGGCATGCAATCCAACAAATGTCTACAAAAAGATCGAAACCTAAACAATTTATAAAGATAAGCACTTTTAATTAATGATTCGACCGTTGATTTGTTTAAATTACTACAAAAAGTGTTATGACCAAGTTTGAAGTTAATCGGATATATTTTGGTATGCAATCCAACAAAATGTTTACAAAAAGACCGAAAACCAAAAACATTTACAAAGATAGGCACTTTTACTTAATGATCCGACCGTTGATTTGTTTAAATTACTATAAAAAGTGTTATGACCAAGTTTGAAGTTTATCGGATATATTTTTTGGCATGCAATCCAACAAATGTCTACAAAAAGACCGAAAACCTAAGTCATTTACAAAGATAGGCACTGTCAATTATTGATCCGACCATTACATTTGTTTAAATTTCTAGGAAAAGTGTGATGACCAAATTTGAAGATAATCGGACATACTTTGGCATGCGATCCAACAAATGTCTATAAAAAGACCTAAAACCTAAGGCATTTACAAAGGTAAGCACTTTCAATTAATGATCCGAACGTTAGATTTTTTTAAATTGCTATGAAAAATGTTATGCCCATGTTTTAATATAATCGGATATATTTTGACATTGAATCCACCAAATGTCTACAAAACGACCGAAACCACAGGCATTTACAAAGGTAGGCACTTTCAATTAATGATCCGACCATTAGATTTGTTTAAATTTCTAGGAAAAGTGTTTTGACCAAATTTGAAGATAATCGGATGTACTTTGGCTTGCAATCCAACAAATATCAACAAAAATACTGAAAACCTAAGGCATTTACAAATATAGGCACTATAAATTATTGATCCGACCGTTAGATTTGTTTAAACTACTACTAAAAGTATTGTGACCAAGTTCGAAGTTAATCGGATATATTTTGGTATACAATCCAACAAATGTCTACAGAAAGACCGAAAATCTCATGCATCCACAAGGTTACGCACCTTTAATTAATGATCCGACCGTTGATTTGTTTAAATTACTACAAAAAGTGTTTTTCCCATGTTTGAATATAATCGGACATTTTTTGGCATGAAATCCAACAAAAGTCTACAAAAAGACCGAAAACCTAAAGCATTTACAAAGATAGGCACTGTCAATTATTGATCCGACCATTAGATTTGTTTAAATTTCAAAAAAAATGGTTATGACCAAATTTGAAGATAATCGGACATATTTTGGCATGCAATCCAACAAATATCTACAAAAAGACCTAAAACCTAAGGCATTTACAAAGATAGGCACTTTCAATTAATGATCTGAACGTTAGATTTTTTTAAATTGCTATGAAAAGTTTTATATCCATGTTTGAATATAATCGGATATATTTTGGCATCCAATCCACCAAATGTCTACAAAACGACAGAAAACCTAAGGCATTTACAAAGGTCGGCACTTTCAATTAATGATCCGACCATTAGATTTGTTTAAATTTCTAGGAAAAGTGTTTTGACCAAATTTGTAGATAATCGGACGTATTTTGGGTTGCGATCCATCAAATATCAACAAAAATACTGAAAACCTAAGGCATTTACAAATATAGGCACTTTAGTTAATGATCCGACCGTTAGGTTTGTTTAAACTACTACAAAAAGTGTTATGACCAAGTTTGATGTTAATCGGATATATTTTGACATGCAATCCAACAAATGTCTTCAGAAAAGACCGAAAATATCAGGCATTTACGAAGATAGGCACTTTTAATTATTGATCCAACAATTGATTTGTTTAAATTACAAAAAAAAGTGTTATGACCAAGTTTGAAGTTAATCGGATATAGTTGGTATGCAATCCAACAAAATGTCTACAAAAAGACAGAAAATCTAAGGCATTTACAAATATAGGAACTTTCAATTAATGATTTGGCCGTTAGATTTGCTTAAATTGATATTAAAAGTGATATGACAAAATTTGAAGATAATCGGGTATACTTTGACACGTAGTCCTACAAAATATCTACAAAAATACCAAAAATTTAAGGCATATACGAAGATAGGCACTTTCAATTAATAATCGGACCGTTAGATTTGTTTAAATAACTATGAAACCTGTTATGACCAAATTTGAAGATAATAGGATATATTTTGGAATGCAATCCAACAAATATAAACAAAAATGCCGAAAACCTTAGGCATTTACCAACATAGACACTTTAAATTAATGATCCAACCGTTAGATTTGTTTAAATTACTAACAAAAGTGTTATGACCATGTTTTAAATTAATCGGTTATATTTGGGCATGCAATCCAACAAAATGCCTACCAAAAGACCGAAAACCTAAGGCATTTACGAAGATAGGTACATTCAATTAATGATCTGACCGTTAGAATTGTTTAAATTGCTATGAAAAGTGTTACGACCAATTTTGAAGATAATCGGAGATATTTTGGCATGCAATCTAACAATTATCAACAAAAAGATCGAAAACCTAAGCAATTTACAAAGATAGGCACTTTTAATTAATGATCCGACCGTTAGATTTGTTTAAACTACTACAAAAAGTGTTATGACCAAGTTTGAAGTTAATCGGATATATTTTGGCAGGCAATCCAACAAATGTCTACAGAAAGACCGAAAACCTAAGGCATTTACAAAAATAGGCACTTTTAATTAATGATCCGACCGTTGATTTGTTTAAATTACTACAAAAAGTGTTATGACCAAGTTTGAAGTTAATCAGATATATTTTGGAATGCAATCCAAAAAAATGTTTACAAAAAGACCGAAAACCTAAGACGTTTACAAAGATAGGCACTTTTACTAAATGATCCGACCGTTGATTTGTTTAAATTACTATAAAGATTTTTATGACCAAGTTTGAAGTTTATCGAATATATTTTTTGGCATGCAATCCAACAAATGTCTACAAAAAGACCGAAAACCTAAGACATTTACAAAGATAGGCACTTTTACTTAATGATCCGACCGTTGATTTGTATAAACTACTACAAAAAGTGTTATGACCAAGTCTGATGTTAATTGGATATATTTTGGCATGCAATCCAACAAATGTCTACAAAAATACCGAAAACCTAAGACATTTACAAGGATAAGCACTTTCAATTAATGATGCGACCGTTAGATTTGTTTAAATTGCTACGAAAAGTGTTATGTCCAAATTTGAAGATAATCGGATATATTTTGGCATTTAATTCAACAAATGTCTACAAAAAGATCGAAAACCTAAGCAATTTACAAAGATAGGCACTTTTAATTAATGATCCGACCGTTAGATTTGTTTAAACTACTACAAAAAGTGTTATGACCATGTTTGAAGTTAATCGGATATATTTGGGCATGTAATCCAACAAAATGCCTACCAAAAGAACCAAAACCTAAGGCATTTACAAAGATAGGTACATTCAATTAATGATCTAACCGTTACAAAGATAGGTACCTAATTTGAAGATAATTAGATATATTTTTGCTTGCCATACAACAAATGTCGACAAAAAGACCGAAAACCTAAGACATTTACAAAGATAGGCACTTTCAATAAATGATCCGACTATTAGATTTGTTTAAATTACTACAAAAAGTGTTATGACCAAGTTTGAAATTAATCGGATATATTTTTTTGCATGCAATCCATCAAATGTGTATAAAAAGACAAAAAACCTAAGACATTTACAAAGATAGGCACATTCAATTAAAGATTTGACCATTAGATTTATTTAAATTGATATTAAAAGTGTTACGACAAAATTTAAAGATAATCGGGTATACTTTTACACGTAGTCCTAAAAAATATCAATAAAAATATCGAAAATCTAAGATATTTACAAAGATAGGCACTTTCAATTAATGATGCGAACCTTAGATTTGTTTAAATTGCTACAAAAAGTGTTTTGACCAAATTTAGAGAGAATTGGATATATTTTGGCATGCAATCCAACAAATGTCTACAAAAAGATCGAAAACCTAAGACATTTACAAAGTTAGTCACTTTTAACTAATGATCCAACCGTTGATTTGTTTAAATTACTACAAAAAAGTGTTATGACCAAGTTTGAAGTTAATCAAATATATTTTGGAATGCAATCCAAAAAAATGTCTACAAAAAGACCGAAAACCTAAGACATTTATAAAGATAGGCACTTTTACTAAATGATCCGACCGTTGATTTGTTTAAATTACTATAAAAAGTGTTATGACCAAGTTTGAAGTTAATCGAATATATTTTGGCATGCAATCCAACAAATGTCTACAAAAAGACCGAAAACCTAAGACATTTACAAAGATAAACACTTTCAATTAATGTTGCGACTGTTAGATTTGTTTAAATTGCTACGAAAAGTGTTATGACCAAATTTGAAGATAATCGGATATGTTTTGGCATGCAATCCAACAAATGTCTACAAAAAGATCGAAAACCTAAGCAATTTACAAATATAGGCACTTTTAATTAATCATCCGGCCGTTACATTTGTTTAGACTACTACAAAAAGTGTCATGACCAAGTTTAAAATTAATCGGATATATTTTGGCATGCAATCCAACAAATGTCTACAGAAAGACCGAAAACCTAAGGCATTTACAAAGATAGGTACTTTCAATTAATAATTTGACCGTTAGATTTGTTTAAATTAATATTAAAAGTGTTATGACAAAATTTGAAGCTAATCGGACAGACTTTTACACGTAGTCCTACAAAATATCTACAAAAATACCGAAAATTTAAGGCATATACAAAGATAGGCACTTTCAATTAATGATCTGACCGTTATATTTTTTTAAATTGCTAATAAAAGTGTTTTGACCGAATTTGAAGATAATCAGATATATTTTGGCATGCAATCTAACAAATATCAACAAAAATACCGAAACCTAAGAAATTTACAAAGATAGGTGCTTTCAATTAATGATCCGACCGTTAGATTTCTTTAAATTTCTAGAAAAAGTGTTATTACCAAATTTGAAGATAATCGGATATATTTTGGCTTGCAATCCAACAAATGTCTACAAAAAAACCGAAAACCTAAGGTATTTACAATGATAGACACATTCAATTAATGATCCGACCGTTAGATTTATTTAAATTTCTTAGAAAAGTGTTTTGCCTATGTTTGAATATAATCGGACATTTTTTGGCATGAAATCCAACAAAAGCCTACAAAAAGACCGAAAACCTAAGGCATTTACAAAGATAGGCACTGTCAATTATTGATCCGACCATTAGATTTGTTTAAATTTCTAGGAAAAGTGTGATGACCAAATTTGAAGATAATATGACATATTTTGGCATGCAATCCAACAAATGTCTATAAAAAGACCTAAAACCTAAGGCATTTACAAAGGTAGGCACTTTCAATTAATGATCCGAACGTTAGATTTTTTTAAATTGCTATGAAAAATGTTATGCCCATGTTTGAATATAATCCGATATATTTTAACATTGAATCCACCAAATGTCCACAAAACGACCGAAAACCTCAGGCATTTACAAAGGTAGGCACTTTCAATTAATGATCCGACCATTAGATTTGTTTAAATTTCTAAGAAAAGTGTTTTGACCAAATTTGAAGATAATCGGATGTATTTTGGCTTGCAATCCATCAAATATCAACAAAAATACTGAAAACCTAAGGCATTTACAAATATAGACACTATAAATTAATGATCCGACCGTTAGATTTGTTTAAACTACTACTAAAAGTTTTATGACCAAGTTTGAAGTTAATCGGATATATTTTGGCAGGCAATCCAACAAATGTCTACAGAAAGACCGAAAATCTCAGGCATTCACAAAGATACGCACTTTTAATTAATTATCCGACCGTTGATTTGTTTAAATTACAACAAAAAGTGTTTTGACCAAGTTTGAAGTTAATCGGATATAGTTGGCATGCAATCCAACAAAATGTCTACAAAAAGACCGAAAATCTAAGGTATTTACAAAGATAGGCACTTTCAATTAATGATTTGACCGTTAGATTTGTTTAAATTGATATTAAAAGTGTTATGACAAAATTTGAAGATAATCGGGTATCCTTTTACAAGTAGTCCTACAAAATATCTACAAAAATACCGAAAATTTAAGGCATATACGAAGATAGGCACTTTCAATTAATGATCTGACCGTTGGATTTTTTAAAATTGCTATGAAAAGTGTTATGTCCATGTTTGAATATAATCGGATATATTTTGACATGCAATCTACCAAATGTCTACAAAACGACCGAAAACCTAAGGTATTTACAAAGGTAGGCACTTTCAATTAATGATCCGACCATTAGATTTGTTTAAATTTCTAGGAAAAGTGTTTTGACCAAATTTGTAGATAATCGGATGTATTTTGTCTTGCAATCCATCAAAGGTAGACACTTTCAATTAATGATTTGACCATTAGATTTGTTTAAATTGATATTAAAAGTGTTATGACAAAATTTGAAGATAATCGGGTATACTTTTACACGTAGTCCTACAAAATATCTACAAAAATACCGAAAATTTAAGGCATATACGAAGATAGGCACTTTTAATTAATGATCCGACCGTTAGATTTTTTTAAATTCCTAAGAAGAGTGTTATTACCAAAGTTGAAGATAATAGGATATATTTTTGGCATGCAATCCAACAAATATCAACAAAAATGCCGAAAACCTAAGGCATTTACCAATATAGATACTTTAAATTAATGATCCGACCGTTAGATTTGTTTAAATTACTACAAAAAGTGTTATGACCAAGTTTGAAGTTAATCAGATATATTTTGGAATACAATCCTAAAAAATGTCTACAAAAAGACCGAAAACCTAAGACATTTACAAAGATATGCACTTTTACTAAATGATCCGACCGTAGATTTGTTTTAATAACTATAAAAAGTGTTATGACTAAGTTTGAAGTTTATCGGATATATTTTTTGGCATGCAATCCAACAAATGTCTACAAAAAGACCGAAAACTTAAGGCATTTACAAAGATAGGCACTTTTACTTAATAATCCGACCGTTGATTTGTTTAAATTACTACCAAAAGTGTTATGACCAAGTTTGAAGTTAATCGGATATATTTTCGCATGCAATCCAACAATTGTCTACAAAAAGACCGAAAACCTAAAACATTTACAAAGATAAGCACTTTCAATTAATGATGCGACCGTTAGATTTGTTTAAATTGCTACGAAAAGTGTTATGACAAATTTGAAGATAATCAGATATATTTTAGCATGCAATCCAACAAATGTCTACAAAAAGATCGAAAACCTAAGCAATTTACATTGATAAACACTTTTAATTAATTATTCGACCGTTGATTTGTTTAAATTACTACAAAAAGTGTTATGACCAAGTTTGAAGTTAATCGGATATATTTTGGCATGCAATCCAAAAAAATGTCAAGAAAAAGCCCGAAAACCTAAGACATTTACAAATATAGGCACATTTACTAAATGATCCGACCGTTGATTTGTTTAAATTACTATAAAAAAGTGTTATGACCAAGTTTGAAGTTTATCGAATATATTTTTTGGCATGCAATCCAACAAATGTCTACAAAAATACCGAAAACCTAAGGCATTTACAAAGATATGCATTTTTACTTAATAATCCTACCGTTGATTTGTCTAAATTACTACAAAAAGTGTTATGACCAAGTTAGAAGTTAAACTGATATATTTTGGCATGCAATCCAACAAATGTCTAAAAAAAGACTGAAAACCTAAGACATTTACAAAGATAAGAACTTTCAATTAATGATGCTACCGTTAGATTTGTTTAAATTGCTACAAAAAGTGTTATGACCAAATTTGAAGATAATCGGATTTATTTTGGCATGCAATCCAACAAATGTCTACAAAAAGATCGAAAACAAAAAACAATTTACAAAGATAGGCACTTTTAATTAATGATTCGACCGTTGATTTGTTTAAATTACTACAAAAAGTGTTATGACCAAGTTTGAAGTTAATCGGATATATTTTGGCATGCAATCCAACAAAATGTTTACAAAAAGACCGAAAACCTAAGGTATTTACAAAGATAGGCACTTTAAATTAATGATTTGACCGTTATATTTATTTAAATTGATATTAAAAGTGTTATGACAAAATTTAAAGATAATCGGGTATGCTTTTACTTGTAGTCCTACAAAATATCTACAAAAATACCGAAAATCTAAGGCATTTACAAAGATAGACACTTTCAATTAATGATCCGACCGTTATTTTTTTTTAAATTGCTAATAAAAGTGTTTTGACCGAATTTGAAGATAATCAGATATATTTTGGCATGCAAACTAACAAATATCAACAAAAATATACCGAAAACCTAAGAAATTTACAAAGATAGGAGCTTTCAATTAATGATCCGACCGTTAGATTTCTTTATATTTCTAGAAAAAGTGTTATTACCAAATTTTAAGATAATCGGATATATTTTGGCATGCAATCCAACAAATGTCTACAAAAAGACCGAAAATCTTAGGAATTTACAACGATAGGCACTTTCAATTAATGATCCGACCGTTAGATTTTTTTAAATTTCTTAGAAAAGTGTGTTGCCCATGTTTGAATATAATTGGACATTTTTTGGCATGAAATCCAACAAATGTCTACAAAAAGACCGAAAACCTAAGGCATTTACAAAGATATGCACTGTCAATTATTGATCCGACCATTAGATTTGTTTAAATTTCAAAGAAAATTGTTATGACCAAATTTGAAGATAATCGGACATACTTTGGCATGCAATCCAACAAATATCTAAAAAAAGACCTAAAACCTAAGGCATTTACAAAGATAGGCACTTTCAATTAATGATTTGAACGTTAGATTTTTTTAAATTGCCATGAAAAGTGTTATGTCCATGTTTGAATATAATCGGATATATTTTGGCATGCAATCCACCAAATGTCTAAAAAACGACCGAAAACCTAAGGCATTTACATAGGTAGGAACTTTCAATTAATGATCTGACCATTAGATTTGTTTAAATTTCTAGGAAAAGAGTTTTGACCAAATTTGTAGATAATAGGATGTATTTTGGCTTGCGATCCATCAAATATCAACAAAAATACTGAAAACCTAAGGCATTTACAAATATAGGCACTTTAATTAATTATCCGATCGTTAGATTTGTTTAAACTACTACAAAAAGTTTTATGACAAGGTTTGAAGTTAATCGGATATATTTTATGCATTCAATCCAACAAATGTCGATAGAAAGACAAAAAACCTAAGGCATTTACAAAGAAAGACACTTTTAATTGTTTAAATTATTGCCAAAAGTGTTATGACTAAGTTTGAAGTTAAGTTTGAAGTTAATCGGATATATTTTGGCATGCAATCTAACAAAATGTCTACAAAATGACCGAAAACCTAAGGCGTTTACAAAGATAGGTACTTTCAAATAATGATTTGACCGTTAGATTAGTTTAAATTGATATTATTAGTGTTATGACAAAATATGAATATAATCGGGTATACTTTTACACGTAGTCTTACAAAATGACTACAAAAATACCGAAAATCTAAGGCATTCACAAAGATAGACACTTTCAATTAATGATTCGGCCGTTAGATTTGTTTAAATTACTAGAAAAAGTGTTATGACCAAGTTTGAAGTTTATCGGATATATTTTTTGGCATGCAATCCAACAAATGTCTACAAAAAGACCGAAAACCTAAGCCATTTATAAAGATAGGCACTTTTACTGAATAATCCTACAAATGTCTACAGAAAGACAAAAAACCTAAGGCATTTACAAAGATAGACACTTTTAATTAGTGATCCGATCGTTGATTTGTTTAAATTATTACCAAAAGTGTTATGACTAAGCTTGAAGTTAATCGGATATATTTTGGCATGCAATCCAACAAAATGTCTACAAAATGACCGAAAACCTAAGGCATTTACAAAGATAGGTACTTTCAAATAATGATTTGACCGTTAGATTAGTTTAAATTGATATTATTAGTGTTATGACAAAATATGAATGTAATCGGGTATACTTTTACACGTAGTCTTACAAAATGTCTACAAAAATACCGAAAATCTAAGGCATTCACAAAGATAGACACTTTTAATTAATGATTCGGCCGTTAGATTTGTTTAAATTGCTAGAAAAAATGTTATGACCAAGTTTGAAGTTAATCGGATATATTTGGGCATGCAATCCAACAAAATGTCTTCTAAAAGACAAAAAATCTAAGACATTTACAAAGATATGCATATTCCGTTAATGATCTGACCGTTAGATTTGTTTAAATTGGTATGAAAAGTGTTATGACCAAGTTAGAATATAATTGGATATATTTTGGCATGTAATACACCAAATGTCTTCAAACAGACCGAAAACCTAAGGAATTTACAAAGATAGGCACTTTCAATTAATGATCCGACCTTTAGATTTGTTTAAATTGATATGAAAAGTGTTATGACCAAATTTTAAGATAATCGGATATATATTGGCATGCAATCCAACAAATATCAACAAAAATACCGAAATCCTAAGACATTTAAATAGATAAGCACTTTCAATTAATGATCCGATCATTAGATTTCTTTAAATTTCTAGAAAAGGTGTTAATACCAAATTTGAAGATAATCGGATATATTTTGGCTTGCAATCCAACAAATGTCTACAAAAAGACCGAAAACCTAAGGTATTTACAAAGATAGGCACTTTCAATTAATGATCTGAACGTTAGATTTTTTTAAATTGCCATGAAAAGTGTTATGACCAAGTTAGAATATAATCGGATATATTTTGGCATGCAATACACCAAATGTCTTCAAACAGACCGAAAACCTAAGGAATTTACAAAGATAGGCACTTTCAATTAATGATCCGACCTTTAGATTTGTTTAAATTTCTAGGAAAAGTGTTTTGACCAAATTTGTAGATAATCGGATGTATTTTGTCTTGCAATCCATCAAATATCAACAAAAATACTAAAAACCTATTGCATTTACAAATATAGGCACTTTAATTAATGATCCGACCGTTAGATTTGTTTAAACTACTACAAAAAGTGTTATGACCATGTTTGAAGTTAATCGGATATATTTTGACATGCAATCCAACAAATGTCTACAGAGAATACCGAAAATCTCAGGCATTTACAAAGATAGGCAATTTTAATTAATGATCCGACCGTTGATTTGTTTAAATTACTACAAAAAGTGTTATGGCCAAGTTTGAAGTTCATCGGATATATTTTGGCATGCAATCCAACAAATGTCTACAAAAAGACCGAAAACCTAAGACATTTACAAAGATAAGCACTTTCAATTAATGATGCGACCATTAGCTTTGTTTAAATTGCTACGAAAAGTGTTATGACCAAATTTGAAGATAATCGGATATATTTTGGCATGCAATCCAACAAATGTCTACAAAAAGAACGAAAACCTAAGAAATTTACAAAGATAGGTACTTTTAATTAATGATCCGACCGTTAGATTTGTTTAAACTACTACAAAAAGTTTTATGACAAGGTTTGAAGTTAATCGGATATATTTTTTGCATTCAATCCAACAAATGTCTACAGAAAGACCAAAAACCTAAGGCATTTACAAAGATAGACACTTTTAATTAGTGATCCGATCGTTGATTTGTTTGAATTATTACCAAAAGTGTTATGACTAAGCTTGAAGTTAATCGGATATATTTTGGCATGCAATCCAACAAAATGTCTACAAAATGAACGAAAACCTAAGGCATTTACAAAGATAGGTACTTTCAAATAATGATTTGACCGTTAGATTAGTTTAAATTGATATTAATAGTGTTATGACAAAATATGAATATAATCGGGTATACTTTTACACGTAGTCTTACAAAATGTCTACAAAAATACCGAAAATCTAAGGCATTCACAAAGATAGACACTTTCAATTAATGATTCGGCCGTTAGATTTGTTTAAATTGCTAGAAAAAGTGTTATGACCAAGTTTGAAGTTAATCGGATATATTTGGGCATGCAATCCAACAAAATGTCTTCTAAATGACCGAAAACATAAGACATTTACAAAAATAGGCACATTCAATTAATGATCTGACCGTTAGATTTGTTTAAATTGGTATGAAAAGTGTTATGACCAAGTTAGAATATAATCGGATATATTTTGGCATGTAATACACCAAATGTCTTCAAACAGACCGAAAACCTAAGGAATTTACAAAGATAGGCACTTTCAATTAATGATCCGACCTTTAGATTTGTTTAAATTGCTATGAAAAGTGTTATGACCAAATTTTAAGATAATCGGATATATTTTGGCATGCAATCCAACAAATATCAACAAAAATACCGAAATCCTAAGACATTTACATAGATAAGCACTTTCAATTAATGATCCGACCATTCGATTTCTTTAAATTTCTAGAAAAAATGTTATTACCAAATTTGAAGATAATGGTATATATTTTGGCTTGCAATCAAACAAATGTCTACAAAAAGACCGAAAACCTAAGGTATTTACAAAGATAGACACTTTCAATTAATGATCCGACCGTTAGATTTATTTAAATTTCTTAGAAAAGTGTTTTGTCGATGTTTGAATATAATCGGACTTTTTTTGGCATGAAATCCAACAAAAGCTTACAAAAAGACCGAAAACCTAAGGCATTTACAAAGATAGGCACTGTCAATTATTGATCCGACCATTAGATTTGTTTAAATTTCTAGGAAAAGTGTGATGACCAAATTTGAAGATAATCGGACATATTTTGGCGTGCAATCCAACAAATGTCTATAAAAAGACCTAAAACCTAAGAAATTTACAAAGGTAGGCACTTTCAATTAATGATCCAAACGTTAGATTTTTTTAAATTGCTATGAAAAATGTTATGCCCATGTTTGAATATAATCGGATATATTTTGACATTGAATCCACCAAATGCCTACAAAACGGCCGAAAACATAAGGCATTTACAAAGGTAGGCACATTAAATTAATGATCCGACCATTAGATTTGTTTAAATTTCTAGGAAAAGTGTTTTGACCAAATTTGTAGATAATCGTATGTATTTTGTCTTGCGATCCATCAAATATCAACAAAAATAATGAAAATCTAAGGCATTTACAAATATAGGCACTTTAATTAATGATCCGACCGTTAGATTTGTTTAAACTACTACAAAAAGTGTTATGACCAAGTTTGAAGATAATCGGATATATTTTGGCAGACAATCCAACAAATGTCTACAGAAAAGACCGAAAATCTCAGGCATTTACAAAGATAGGCATTTTGAATTAATGATCCGACCGTTGATTTGGTCAAATTACTAAAAAAAGTGTTATGACCAAGTTTAAAGATAATCGGGTATACTTTTACATGTAGTCCTACAAAATATCTACAAAAAGACCGAAAATCTAAGGCATTTACAAAGATAGGCACTTTCAATTAATGATTCGGCCGTTATATTTTTTTAAATTGCTAATAAAAGTGTTTTGACCGAATTTGAATATAATCAGATATATTTTGGCATGCAATCTAACAAATATCAACAAAAATACCGAAACCTAAGAAATTTACAAAGATAGGTGCTTTCAATTAATGATCCGACCGTTAGATTTCTTTAAATTTCTAGAAAAAGTGCTATTACCAAATTTGAAGATAATCGGATATATTTTGGCATGCAATCCAACAAATGTCTATAAAAAGACCGAAAACCTAAGGTATTTACAAAGATAGACACATTCAATTAATGATCCGACCGTTAGATTTATTTAAATTTCTTAGAAAAGTGTTTTGCCTTTGTTTGAATATAATCGGACATTTTTTGGCATGAAATCCAACAAAAGCTTACAAAAAGACCGAAAACCTAAGGCATTTACAAAGATAGGCACTGTCAATTATTGATCCGACCATTAGATTTGTTTAAATTTCTAGGAAAAGTGTGATGACCAAATTTGAAGATAATCGGACATACTTTGGCATGCGATCCAACAAATGTCTATAAAAAGACCTAAAACCTAAGGCATTTACAAAGGTAGGCACTTTCAATTAATGATCCGAACATTAGATTTTTTTAAATTGCTATGAAAAATGTAATGCCCATGTTTGAATATAATCGGATATATTTTGACATTGAATCCACCAAATGTCTACAAAACGACCGAAAACCTCAGGCATTTACAAAGGTAGGCACATTCAATTAATGATCCGACCATTAGATTTGTTTAAATTTCTAGGAAAAATGTTTTGACCCAATTTGAAGATAATCGGATGTATTTTGGCTTGCAATCCATCAATTATCAACAAAAATACTGAAAACCTAAGGCATTTACAAATATAGGCACTTTAAATTAATGATCCGACCGTTATATTTGTTTAAACTACTACTAAAAGTATTGTGACCAAGTTTGAAGTTAATCGGATATATTTTGGCATGCAATCCAACAAATGACTACAGAAAGACCGAAAATCTCAGGCATTCACAAAGATACGCACTTTTAATTAATGATCCGGCTGTTGATTTGTTTAAATTACTACAAAAAGTGTTTTGACCAAGTTTGAAGTTAATCGGATATAGTTGGCATGCAATCCAACAAAATGTCTACAAAAAGACCGAAAATCTAAGGCATTTACAAAGATAGGCACTTTCAATTAATGATTTGACCGTTAGATTTGTTTAAATTGATATTAAAATTGTTGTGTCCATGTTTGAATATAATCGGATATATTTTGACATGCAATCCACCAAATGTCTACCAAACGACCGAAAACCTAAGGCATTTACAAAGCTAGGCACTTTCAATTAATGATCCGACCATTAGATTTTTTTAAATTTCTAGGTAAAGGGTTTTGACCAAATTTGTAGATAATCGGATGTATTTTGTCGTGCAATCCATCAAATATCAACAAAAATACTAAAAACCTATTGCATTTACAAATATAGGCACTTTAATTATTGATCCGACCGTTAGATTCGTTTAAACTACTACAAAAAGTTTTATGGCCAAGTTTGAAGTTAATCGGATATATTTTGACATGCAATCCAACAAATGTCTACAGAAAAGACCGAAAATCTCAGACATTTACAAAGATAGGCACTTTTAATTAATGATCCGACCGTTGATTTGTTTAAATTTCTACGAAAAGTGTTATGACCAAGTTTGAAGTTAATCAGATATAGTTGGCATGCAATCCAACAAAATGTCTACAAAAAGACCGAAAATCTAAGGCATTCACAAAGATTGGCACTTTCAATTAATGATTTGACCATTAGATTTGTTTAAATTGATATTAAAAGTGTTATGACAAAATTTGAAGATAATCGGGTATAATTTTACACGTAGTCCTACAAAACATCTACAAAAATACCGAAAATTTAAGGCATATACGAAGATAGGCACTTTCAATTAATGATCCGACCGTTAGATTTTTTTTAAATTCCTAGGAAAAGTGTTATGACCAAAGTTGAAGATAATAGGATATATTTTGGCTTGCAATCCAACAAATATCAACAAAAATGCCGAAAACCTAAGGCATTTACCAATATAGACACTTTAAATTAATGATCCGACCGTTAGATTTGTTTAAATTACTAAAAAAAGTGTTTTAACCAAATTTGTAGATAATCGGATGTATTTTGTCTTGCAATCCATCAAATATAAAAAAAAAATACTAAAAACCTATTGCATTTACAAAGATAGACACTTTTAATTAATGATCCGACCGTTAGATTTGTTTAAACTACTACAAAAAGTGTTATGACCAAGTTGAAGTTAATCGGATATATTTTGGCATGCAATCCATCAAATGTGTATAAAAAGACAAAAAACCTAGGACATTTACAAAGATAGGCACATTCCATTACTAATTTGACCGTTATATTTGTTTAAATTGATGTTAAAAGTGTTATGACAAAATTTCAAGATAATCGGGTATACTTTTACACGTAGTCCTTCAAAATATCTACAAAAATATCAAAAATCTACGATATTTACAAAGATAGGCACTTTCAATTAATGATGCGACCATTAGATTTGTTTAAATTGCTACGAAAAGTGTTTTGACCAAATTTGAAGATAATCGGATATATTTTTGCATGCAATCCAACAAATGTCTACAAAAAGATCGAAAACCTAAGACATTTACAAAGATAGGCACTTTTACTTAATGATCCGACCGTTGATTTGTTTAAATTACTATAAAAAAGTGTTATGACCATGTTTGAAGTTTATCGGATATATTTTTTGACATGTAATCCAACAAATGTCTACAAAAAGACCGAAAACCTAAGACATTTACAAAGATAGGCACTTTTAATTAATGATCCGACCGTTGATAAGTTTAAATTACTACAAAAAGTGTTATGACCAAGTTTGAAGTTAATCAAATATATTTTGGAATACAATCCAAAAAAATGTCTACAAAAAGACCGAAAACCTAAGACATTTACAAAGATAGGCACTTTTACTAAATGATCCGACCGTAGATTTGTTTAAATTACTATAAAAAGTGTTATGACTAAGTTTGAAGTTTATCGGATATATTTTTTGGTATGCAATCTAACAAATGTCTACAAAAAGACCGAAAACCTAAGGCATTTACAAAGATAGGCGCTTTTAATTAATGATTCGACCGTTGATTTGTTTAAATTACTACAAAAAGTGTTATGACCAAGTTTGAAGTTAATCGGATATATTTTGGCATGCAATCCAACAAAATGTCTACAAAAAGACCGAAAACCTAAGGTATTTACAAAGATAGGCACTTTAAATTAATGATTTGATAGTTATATTTGTTTAAATTGATATTAAAAGTGTTATGATAAAATTTAAAGATAATTGGGTATACTTTTACTTGTAGTCCTACAAAATATCTACAAAAATTCTGAAAATCTAAGGCATTTACAAAGATAGGCACTTTCAATTAATGATCCGACCGTTATATTTTTTTAAAATTGCTAATAAAAGTGTTTTGACCAAATTTGAAGATAATCAGATATATTTTGGCATGCAAACTAACAAATATCAACAAAAATACCAAAAACCTAAGAAATTTACAAAGATTGGAGCTTTCAATTAATGATCCGGCCGTTAGATTTCTTTAAATTTCTAGAAAAAGTGTTATTACCAAATTTTAAGATAATCGGATATATTTTGGCATGCAATCCAACAAATGTCTACAAAAAGACCGAAAACCTAAGGTATTTACAACGATAGGCACTTTCAATTAATGATCCGACCGTTAAATTTTTTTAAATTTCTTAGAAAAGTGTTTTGCCCATGTTTGAATATAATCGGACATTTTTTGGCATGAAATCCTACAAATGTCTACAAAAAGACCGAAAACCTAAGGCATTTACAAAGATATGCACTGTCAATTATTGATCCGACCATTAGATTTGTTTAAATTTCAAAGAAAAGTGTTATGACCAAATTTGAAGATAATCGGACATATTTTGGCATGCAATCCAACAAATATCTACAAAAAGACCTAAAACCTAAGGCATTTACAAAGATAGGCACTTTCAATTAATGATCTGAACGTTAGATTTTTTTAAATTGCCATGAAAAGTGTTATGTCCATGTTTGAATATAATCGGATATATTTTGGCATGCAATGCACCAAATGTCTACAAAACGACCGAAAACCTAAGACATTTACAAAGGTAGGCACTTTAAATTAATGATCCGACCGTTAGATTTGTTTAAATTACTAAGAAAAGTGTTATGACCAAATTTGAAGATAATAGGATATATTTTCTATAAAATCCAACTAATATGAACAAAAATGCCGAAAACCTATTGCATTTACCAATATAGACACTTTAAATTAATGATCCGACCGGAAGATTTGTTTAAATTACTAAGAAAAGTGTTATGACCATGTTTGAAGTTAACCGGATATATTTGGGCATGCAATCCAACAAAATGCCTACCAAAAGACCGGAAACCTAAGGCATTTACAAACATAGGTATATTCAATTAATGATCTGACCGTTAGAATTGTTTAAATTGCTATGAAAAGTGTTACGACCAAATTTGAAGATAGTCGGATATATTTTGGCAAGCAATCCAACAAATATCAACAAAAATAACGTAATCCTAAGACATTTACGAAGATAAGCACTTTTAATTAATGATGCTACCGTTAGATTTTTTTAAATTACTACGAAAAGTGTTATGACCTAATTTGAAGATAATTAGATATATTTTGGCTTGCCATCCAACAAATGTCTACAAAAAGATCGAAAACCTAAGACATTAACAAAGATAGGCACTTTCAATTAATGATCCGACTATTAGATTTGTTTAAATTACTACAAAAAGTGTTATGACCAAGTTTGAAGTTAATCGGATATACTTTGGCAAGCAATCCATCAAATGTGTATAAAAAGGCAAAAAGCCTAAGACATTTACAAAGATAGGCACATCCAATTAATGATTTGACCGTTAGATTTGTTTAAATTGATATTAAAAGTGTTATGACAAAATTTAAAGATAATCGGGTATACTTTTACAGGTAGTCCTACAAAATATCTACAAAAATATCGAAAATCTAAGATATTTACAAAGATAGGCACTTTCAATTAATGATGCGACTATTAAATTTATTTAAATTGCTACTAAAAGTGTTTTGACCAAATTTGAAGATAAACGGATATATTTTGGCATGCAATCCAACAAATGTCTACAAAAAGATCGAAAACCTAAGACATTTACAAAGATAGTCACTTTTAATTAATGATCCGACCGTTAGATTTGTTTAAATTACTACAAAAAGTGTTATGACCAAGTTTGAAGTTAATCGGATATATTTTGGCATGCAATCCAACAAATGTCAATAGAAAGACCGAAAACCTAAGGCATTTACAAAGATAGGCAATTTTAATTAATGATCTGTCCGTTGTTTTGTTTAAATTGATATTAAAGGTATTATGACAAAATTCAAAGATAATCGGGTATACTTTTACACGTAGTTCTACAAAATATCTACAAAAATACTGAAAATCTAAGGCATTTACAAAGATATGTACTTTTAATTAATGATTTGACCGTTAGATTTGTTTAAATTGATATTAATAGTGTTATGACAAAATATGAATATAATCGGGTATACTTTTACACGTAGTCTTACAAAATATCTACAAAAATAACGAAAATCTAAGGCATATACAAAGATAGGCAATTTCAATTAATGATCCGACCGTTAGATTTGTTTAAATTGCTAGGAAAAGTGTTATGACCAAATTTGAAGTTAATCGGATATATTTTGGCATGCAATCCAACAAATATCAACAAAAATACCGAAAACCTAAGGCATTTACCAATATAGGCACTTTAAATTAATGATCGACCGTTAGATTTGTTTAAATTGCTATGAAAAGTGTTATGTAAAAATTTGAAAATAATCGGATATATTTTGGCATGCAATTCGACAAATGTCTACAAAAAGACATAAGACATTTACAATGATAGGCATTTTAAATTAATGATCTGATCGTTAGATTTGTTTAAATTACTACCAAAAGTGTTATGACCAAGTTTGAAGTTTATCGGATATATTTGGGCATGCAATGCAACAAAATGTCTACCAAAAGACCGAAAACCTAGGACATTTACAAAGATAGGCACATTCAATTAATGATCTGACTGTTAGATTTGTTTAAATTGGAATGAAAAGTGTTATGACCAGGTTAGAATATAATCGGATATATTTTGGCATGCAATCCACCAAATGTTTACAAACAGACCGAAAACCTAAGGAATTTACAAAGATAGGCACTTTCAATTAATGATCCGACGTTTAGATTTGTTTAAATTTATATTAAAAGTGTTATGACAAAATTTAAAGATAATCGGATATACTTTACACGTAGTCCTACAAAATATTTATAAAAATACCGAAATCTAAGATATTTATAAAGATAGGCACTTTCAATTAATGATGCGACCATTAGATTTGTTTAAATTGCTACGAAAAGTGTTTTGACCAAATTTGAAGATAATCGGATATATTTTGGCATGCAAACTAATAAATGTCTACAAAAAGATCGAAAACCTAAGACATTTACAAAGATAGTCACTTTTAATTAATGATCCGATCGTTATATTTGTTTAAATTACTACAAAAAGTGTTATGACCAAGTTTGAAGTTAATCGGATATATTTTGGCATGCAATCCAACAAATGTCAACAGAAAGACCGAAAACCTAAGGAATTTACAAAGATAGGCACTTTTAATTAATGATCCGACCGTTGATTTGTTTAAATAACTACTAAAAGTGTTATGACCCTGTTTGAAGTTAATCGGATATATTTTGGCATGCAATCCAACAAAATGTCTACAAAAGACCGAAAACCTAAGGTATTTACAAAGATAGGCACTTTAAATTAATGATTTGACCGTTAGATTTGTTTAAATTGATATTAAAAGTGTTATGACAAAATTTAAAGTTAATCGGGTATACTTTTACATGTAGTTCGACAAAATATCTAAAAAAATACCGAAATCTAAGGCATTTACAAAGATAGGTACTTTCAATTAATGATCCGACCGTTATATTTTTTTAAATTGCTAATAAAAGTGTTTTGACCGAATTTGAAGATAATCAGATATATTTTGGCATGCAATCTAACAAATATCAACAAAAATACCGAAACCTAAGGAATTTACAAAGATAGGAGCTTTCAATTAATGATCTGACCGTTAGATTTGTTTAAATTGCTACGAAAAGTGTTATGACCTAATTTGAAAATAATTAGATATATTTTGGCTTGCCATCCAACAAATGTCTACAAAAAGACCGAAAACCTAAGACATTTACAAAGATAGGCACTTTCAATTAATGATCCGACTATTAGATTTGTTTAAATTACAACAAAAAGTGTTATGACCAAGTTTGAAGTTAATCGGATATATTTTGGCATGCAATCCATCAAATGTGTATAAAAAGGCAAAAATCCGAAGTCATTTACAAAGATAGGCACATTCAATTAATGATTTGACTGTTATAGTTGTTTAAATTGATATTAAAAGTGTTATGACAAAATTTAAAGATAATCGGGTATACTTTTACACGTAGTCCTACAAAATATATCTAAAAAAATACCGAAAATCTAAGATATTTACAAAGATAGGCACTTTCAATTAATGATGCGACCATTATATTTGTTTAAATTGCAACGAAAAGTGTTTTGACCAAATTTGAAGATAATCGGATATATTTTGGCCTGCAATCCAACAAATGTCTACAATAAGATCGAAAACCTAAGACATTTACAAAGATAGTCACTTTTAATTAATGGTCCGACTGTTAGATTTGTTTAAATTTCTACAAAAAGTGTTATGACCAAGTTTGAAGTAAATCGGATATATTTTGGCATGCAATCCAACAAATGTCAACAGAAAGACTGAAAACCTAAGGTATTTACAAAGATAGGCAATTTTAATTAATGATCTGACCGTTGATTTATTTAAATTGATATTAAAGGTGTTATGACAAAATTCAAAGATAATCGGATATACTTTTACACGTAGTCCTACAAAATATCTACAAAAATATCGAAAATCGAAGGCATTTACAAAGATAGTCACTTTCAACAAATGATTTGACCGTTAGATTAGTTTAAATTGATATTAAAAGTTTTATGATAATATTTAAAGATAATCGGGTATACTTTTACACGTAGACCTACAAAATATCTACAAAAATACCGAAAATCTAGGGCATTGACAAAGATTGGCACCTTCAATTGATGATCCAACCGTTAGATTTGTTTAAATTTCTAATAAAAGGGTTGTGACTAAATTTGATGTTAATCGGATATATTTTGGCATGCAATCCAACAAAATGTCTACAAAATAACCGAAAACCTAAGGCATTTAAAAATATAGGTATTTTCAATTAATGATTTGACCGTTAGATTTGTTTAAATTGATATTAATAGTGTTATGACAAAATATGAATATAATCGGGTATACCTTTACACGTAGTCTTACAAAATATCTACAAAAATACCGAAAATCTAAGGCATTCACCAAGATCGGCACTTTCAATTATTGATCCGACCGTTAAATTTGTTTAAATTGCTAGGAAGAGTGTTATGACCAAATTTGAAGATTATCGGATATATTTTGGCATGCAATCCAACAAATATCAACAAAAATACCGAAAACCTAAGGCATTTACCAATATAGGCACTTTAAATTATTGATCGACCGTTAGATTTGTTTAAATTGCTAATAAAAGTGCTATTTAAAATTTGAAAATAATCGGATATATTTTGGCATGCAATTCGACAAATGTCTACAAAAAGACCTAAAACATTTACAATGATAGGCATTTTAAATTATAGATCTGACCGTTAGATTTGTTTAAATTACTACAAAAAGTGTTATGACCAAGTTAGAGGTTAATCGGATATATTTGGGCATACAATGCAACAAAATGTCTACCAAAAGACCCAAAACCGAAGACATTTACAAATATAGGCACATTCAATTAATGATCAGACCGTTAGATTTGTTTAAATTGGTATGAAAAGTGTTATGACCAGGTTAGAATATAATCGGATATATTTTGGCATCCAATCCACCAAATGTCTACAAACAGACCGAAAACCTAAGCAATTTACAAAGATAGACACTTTCAATTAATGATCCGACCTTTAGATTTGTTTAAATTATTATGAAAAGTGTTATGACCAAATTTGAAGATAATCGGATATATTTTGGCATGCAATCAAACAAATATAAAAAAAAATACCAAAATCCTAAGACATTTACATAGATAAGCACTTTCAATTAATGATTCGACCGTTAGATTTGTTTTAATTACTAATAAAAGTGTTTTGACCGAATTTGAAGATAATCATATATATTTTGTAATGCAATCTAATAAATATCTACAAAAATATCGAAAATCTAAGGCATTCACAAAGATCGGCACTTTCAATTATTGATCCGACCGTTAAATTTGTTTAAATTGCTAGGAAAAGTGTTATGACCAAATTTGAAGATAATCGGATATATTTTGGCATGCAATCCAACAAATATCAATAAAAATACCGAAAACCTAAGGCATTTACCAATATAGGCACTTTAAATTAATGATCGATCGTTAGATTTGTTTAAATTGCTAATAAAAGTGCTATGTAAAATTTGAAAATAATCGCATATATTTTGGCATTCAATCCGACAAATGTCTACAAAAAGACCTAAGACATTTACAATGATAGGCATTTTAAATTAAAGATCTGACCGTTAGATTTGTTTAAATTACTACAAAAAGTGTTATGACCAAGATAGAGGTTAATCGGATATATTTGGGCATGCAATCCAACAAAATGTCTACCAAAAGACCGAAAACCTAAGGAATTTACAAAGATAGGCACATTCAATTAAAGATCCGACCGTTATATTTGTTTAAATTGGTATGAAAAATGTAATGACCAAGTTAGAATATAATCGGATATATTTTGGCATGCAATCCAACAAATGTCTACAAAAAGACCGAAAACCTAAGGCATTTACAAAGATAGGCACTTTCAATTAATGATCCGACCGTTAGATTTATTTAAATTTTTAAGAAAAAGTGTTATTCCCATGTTTGAATATAATCGGATATATTTTGGCATGAAATCCAACAAAAGTCTAGAAAAAGACCGAAAACCTAAAGCATTTACAAAGATAGGCACTTTCAATTATTGATCCGACCATTAGATTTGTTTAAATTTCAAAGAAAGGTGTTATGACCAAATTTGAAGATAATCGGATATATTTTGGCATGCAATCCAACAAATGTCTACAAAAAGACCGAAAACCTAAGGTATTTACAACGATAGGCACTTTCAATTAATGATCCGACCGTTAGATTTGTTTAAATTTCTATAGTAAAGTGTTATGCCCAAGTTAGAATATAATCGGATATATTCTTGGCATGCAATCCTACAAATGTCTACAAAAAGACCGAAAACCTAAGGCATTTACAAAGATAGGCACTTTCAATTAATGATCCGACCATTAGATTTGTTTAAATTTCTAAAGAAAAGTGTTATGACCAAATTTGAAGATAATCGGACATATTTTGGCATGCAATCCAACAAATATCTACAAAAAGACCTAAAACCTAAGGCATTTACAAAGATAGGCACTTTCAATTAATGATCCGACCGTTAGATTTGTTTAAATTGCTATGAAAAGTGTTATGTCCAAGTTTGAATATAATCGGATATATTTTGGCATGCAATCCACCAAATGTCTACAAAACGACCGAACCTAAGGCATTTACAAAGATAGGCACTTTCAATTAATGATCCGACCATTAGATTTGTTTAAATTTCTATGAAAAGTGTTATGACCAAATTTGAAGATAATCGGATGTATTTTGGCATGCAATCCATCAAATATCAACAAAAATACCGAAAACCTAAGGCATTTACAAAGATAGGCACTTTAATTAATGATCCGACCATTAGATTTGTTTAAATTACTACAAAAAGTGTTATGACCAAGTTTGAAGTTAATCGGATATATTTTGACATGCAATCCAACAAATGTCTACAAAAGACCGAAAATCTAAGGCATTTACAAAGATAGACACTTTTAATTAATGATCCGACCGTTAGATTTGTTTAAATTACTACAAAAAGTGTTATGACCAAGTTTGAAGTTAATCGGATATATTTTGGCATGCAATCCAACAAATGTCTACAAAAAGACCGAAAACCTAAGACATTTACATAGATAAGCACTTTCAATTAATGATTCGACCGTTAGATTTGTTTAAATTGCTACGAAAAGTGTTATGACCAAATTTGAAGATAGTCGGATATATTTTGGCATGCAATCCAACAAATGTCTACAAAAAGATCGAAAACCTAAGACATTTACAAAGATAGGCACTTTTAATTAATGATCCGACCGTTAGATTTGTTTAAACTACTACAAAAACTGTTATGACCAAGTTTGAAGTTAATCGGATATATTTTGGAATGCAATCCAACAAATATCAACAAAAATACCAAAACCTAAGGCATTTACCAATATAGACACTTTAAATTAATGATCGACTGTTAGATTTGTTTAAATTTCTAATAAAAGTGTTATGTATAAATTTGAAAATAATCGGATATATTTTGTCATGCAATCCGACAAATGTCTACAAAAAGACCTAAGACATTTACAATGATAGGCATTTTAAATTAAAGATCTAACCGTTAGATTTGTTTAAATTACTACAAAAAGTGTTATGACCAAGTTAGAAGTTAATCGGATATATATGGGTATGCAATCCAACAAAATGTCTACCAAAATACCAAAAATCTAAGACATTTACAAAGATAGGCATATTCAGTTAATGATCTGACCGTTAGATTTGTTTAAATTGGTATCAAAAGTGTTATGACCAAGTTAGAATATAATCGGATATATTTGGCATGCAATCCACCAAATGTCTACAAACTGACCGAAAACCTAAGGAATTTACAAAGATAGGCACTTTCAATTAATGATCCGACCTTTAGATTTGTTTAAATTGCTATGAAAAGTGTTATGACCAAATTTGAAGATAATCGGATATATTTTGGGATGCAATCCAACAAATATCAATAAAAATACCGAAATCCTAAGACATTTACATAGATAAGCACTTTCAATTAATGATTCGACCGTTAGATTTGTTTAAATTGCTACGAAAAGTGTTATGACCAAATTTGAAGATAGTCGGATATATTTTGGCATGCAATCCAACAAATGTCTACAAAAAGATCGAAAACCTAAGACATTTACAAAGATAGGCACTCTTAATTAATGATCCGACCGTTAGATTTGTTTAAACTACTACAAAAAGTGTTATGACCAAGTTTGAAGCTAATCTGATATATTTTGGCAAGCAATCCAACAAATGTCTACAAAAAGACCGAAAACCTAAGGCATTTACAAAGATAAGCACTTTCAATTAATGATGCGACCGTTGATTTGTTTAAATTACTACAAAAAGTGTTATGACCATGTTTGAAGTTAATCGGATATATTTTGGCATGCAATCCAACAAAATGTCTACAAAAAGACCGAAAACCTAAGGTATTTACAAAGATAGGCACTTTAAATTAATGATTTGACCGTTATATTTGTTTAAATTGATATTAAAAGTGTTATGACAATATTTAAAGATAATCGGGTATATTTTTTCATGTAGTCCTACAAAATATCTACAAAAATACCGAAAATCTAAGGCATTTACAAAGATAGACACTTTCAATTAATGATACGACCGTTATATTATTTTAAATTGCTAATAAAAGTGTTTTGTCCGAATTTGAAGATAATCAGATATATTTTGGCATGCAATCTAACAAATATCAACAAAAATACCGAAAACCTAAGAAATTTACAAAGATAGGAGCTTTCAATTAATGATCCGACCGTTAGATTTCTTTAAATTTCTAGAAAAAGTGTTATTACCAAATTTGAAGATAATCGGATATATTTTGGCTTGCAATCCAACAAATGTCTACAAAAAGATCGAAAACCTAAGACATTTACAAAGATAGGCACTTTTACTTAATGATCCGACCGTTAGATTTGTTTAAATTACTATAAAAAGTGTTATGACCAAGTTTGAAGTTTATCGGATATATTTTTGGCATGCAATCCAACAAATGTCTACAAAAAGACCGAAAACCTAAGGAATTTACAAAGATAGGCACTTTCAATTAATGATCCGACCTTTAGATTTGTTTAAATTGCTATGAAAAGTGTTATGACCAAATTTGAAGATAATCGGATATATTTTGGCATGCAATCCAACAAATGTCTACAAAAAGACCGAAAACCTAAGACATTTACAAAGATAGGCACTTTCAATTAATGATTCGACCGTTAGATTTGTTTAAATTGCTACGAAAAGTGTTATGACCAAATTTGAAGATAATCGGATATATTTTGGCATTGCAATCCAACAAATGTCTACAAAACGACCGAAAATACCTAAGACATTTACAAAGATAGGCACTTTCAATTAATGATCCGACCGTTAGATTTCTTTAAATTTCTACAAAAAGTGTTATGACCAAATTTGAAGATAATCGGATATATTTTGGCATGCAATCCAACAAATATCTACAAAAATACCGAAAACCTAAGACATTTACAAAGATAAGCACTTTCAATTAATGATCCGACCGTTAGATTTGTTTAAATTACTACAAAAAGTGTTATGACCAAATTTGAAGATAATCGGATATATTTTGGCTTGCAATCCTACAAATATCAACAAAAATAACGTAATCACAAAAAATCGAAAACCTAAGGTATTTACAAAGATAGACACTTTCAATTAATGATCCGACCGTTAGATTTGTTTAAATTTCTATAGAAAAGTGTTTTGACCTATGTTTGAATATAATCGGACATTTTTTGGCATGAAATCCAACAAAATGTCTACAAAAAGACCGAAAACCTAAGGTATTTACAAAGATAGGCACTTTCAATTAATGATCCGACCATTATATTTGTTTAAATTTCTAGGAAAAGTGTGATGACCAAATTTGAAGATAATAGGACATATTTTGGCATGAAATCCAACAAATGTCTATAAAAAGACCTAAAACCTAAGGCATTTACAAAGATAGACACTTTCAATTAATGATCCGACACGTTAGATTTTTTTAAATTGCTATGAAAAATGTTATGCCCATGTTTGAATATAATCGGATATATTTTGACATTGCAATCCACCAAATGTCTACAAAACGACCGAAAACCTAAGGCATTTACAAAGATAGGCACTTTCAATTAATGATCCGACCATTAGATTTGCTTAAATTTCTAGGAAAAGTGTTTTGACCAAATTTGAAGATAATCGGATGTATTTTGGCTTGCAATCCATCAAATATCAACAAAAATAGTGAAAACCTAATGCATTTACAAATATAGGCACTTTAAATTAATGATCCGACCGTTAGATTTGTTTAAACTACTACTAAAAGTATTATGACCAAGTTTGAAGTTAATCGGATATATTTTGGCATGCAATTCAACAAATGTCTACAAAAAGACCGAAAACCTAAAACATTTACAAAGATAAGCACTTTCAATTAATGATGCGACCGTTAGATTTGTTTAAATTGCTATGAAAAGTGTTATGACCAAATTTGAAGATAATCAGATATATTTTGGCATGCAATCCAACAAAATGTCTACAAAAAGACCGAAAATCTAAGGCATTTACAATGATAAGCACTTTCAATTAATGATTTGACCGTTAGATTTGTTTAAATTGATATTAAAAGTGTTATGACAAAATTTAAAGATAATCGGGTATAGTTTTACACGTAGTCCTACAAAATATCTACAAAAATACCGAAAATCTAAGATATTTACAAAGATAGGCACTTTCAATTAATGATGCGACCATTAGATTTGTTTAAATTGCTACGAAAAGTGTTTTGACCAAATTTGAAGATAATCGGATATATTTTGGCATGCAATCCAACAAATATCAACAAAAATATCGAAACCTAAGGCATTTACCAATATAGGAACTTTAAATTAATGATCGACCGTTAGATTTGTTTAAATTGCTAATAAAAGTGTTATGTACAAAATTTGAAAATAATCGGATATATTTTGGCATGCAATCCAACAAATGTCTACAAAAATAGAACCTAACACATTTACAATGATAGGCATTTTAAATTAAAGATCCGACCGTTAGATTTGTTTAAATTACTACAAAAAGTGTTATGACCAAGTTTGAAGTTAATCGGATATATTTTGGCATGCAATCCAACAAAATGTCTACAAAAAGACCGAAAACCTAAGACATTTACAAAGATAGGCACATTCAATTAATGATCCGACCATTAGATTTGTTTAAATTGGTATGAAAAGTGTTATGACCAAGTTATGAATATAATCGGATATATTTTGGCATGCAATCCACCAAATGTCTACCAACAGACCGAAAACCTAAGGAATTTACAAAGATAGGCACTTTCAATTAATGATCCGACCTTTAGATTGGTTTAAATTGCTATGAAACGTGTTTTGACCAAATTTTAAGATAATCGGATATATTTTGAAATGCAATCCAACAAATATCAACAAAAATACCGAAAACCTAAGGAATTTACAAAGATAGGCAGCTTTCAATTAATGATCCGACCGTTAGATTTCTTTAAATTTCTAGAAAAAGTGTTATTACCAAATTTGAAGATAATCGGATATATTTTGGCTTGCCATCCAACAAATGTCTACAAAAAGACCGAAAACCTAAGGTATTTACAAAGATAGGCACTTTCAATTAATGATCTGACCGTTAGATTTTTTTAAATTTCTAAGAAAAGTGTTTTACCCATGTTTGATTATAATCGGACATTTTTTTGGCATGAAATCCAACAGAAGTCTACAGAAACACCGAAAACCTAAGGCATTTACAAAGATAGGCACTGTCAAGTATTGATCCGACCATTAGATTTGTTTAAATTTCTAGGAAAAGTGTTATGACCAAATTTGAAGATAATCGGACATATTTTGGCATGCAATCCAACAAATATCTACAAAAAGACGTAAAACCTAAGGCATTTACAAAGATAGGCACTTTCAGTTAATGATCTGAACGTTACATGTTTTTAAATTGCTATGAAAAGTGTTATGTCCATGTTTGAATATAATCGGATATATTTTGACATGCAATCCACCAAATGTCTACAAAACGACCGAAAACCTAAGGCATTTACAAAGGTATGCACTTTCAATTAATGATCCGACCATTAGATTTGTTTAAATTTCTAGCAAAGATAGGCACATTAAATTAATGATCTGATCGTTAGATTTGTTTAAATTGGTATGAAAAGTGTTTTGACCAAGTTAGAATATAAATCGGATATATTTTGGTATGCAATCCACCAAATGTCTACAAACAGACCGAAACCTAAGGAATTTACACATATAGGCACTTTAAATTAATGATTTGACAGTTAGATTTGTTTAAATTGATATTAAAAGTGTTATGACAGAATTTAAAGAAAATCGGGTATACTTTACATGTAGTCCTACAAAATATCTACAAAAATACCGAAAATCTAAGGCATTTACAAACATAGGCACTTTCAATTAATGATCCGACCGATATATTTTTTTAAATTGCTAATAAAAGTGTTTTGACCAGATTTTGAAGATAATCAGATATATTTTGGCATGCAATCTCACAAACATCAACAAAAATACCGAAAACCTAAGAAATTTACAAAGATAGGAGCTTTCAATTAATGATCCGACCGTTTGGGCATGCAATCCAACAAAATGCCTACCAAAAGACCAAAAACCTAAGGCATTTACAAAGAAAGGTACATTCAATTAATGATCTGACCGTTAAAATTGTTTAAATTGCTATGAAAAGTGGTACGTCAAAATTGGAAGATAATCGGATATATTTTGGCATGCAATCTAATAATTATCAACAAAAAGATCGAAAACCTAAGCAATTTATAAAGATAGGCACTTTTAATTTGTGATCCGACCGTTAGATTTGTTTAAACTACTACAAAAAGTGTTTTGACCAAGTTTGAAGTTAATCAGATATATTTTGGCATGCAATCCAAAAAAATGTCCACAGAAAGACCGAAAACCTAAGACATTTACAAAGATAAGCAGTTCAATTAATGTTACGACTGTTAGATTTGTTTAAATTGCTACGAAAAGTGTTATGACCAAATTTGAAAATAATCGGATATGTTTTGGCATGCAATCCAACTAATGTCTACAAAAAGATCAAAAACCTAAGCAATTTACAAATATAGGCACTTTTAATTAATGATCCGACCGTTAGATTTGTTTAAAATACTACAAAAAGTGTTATGACCAAGTTTGAAGATTAATCGGATATATTTTGGCATGCAATCCAACAAATGTCTACAAAAAGACCGAAAACCTAAGGCATTTACAAAGATAGGCAATTTTACTTAATGATCCGATCCGTTAGATTTGTTTAAACTACTACAATAAGTGTTATGACCAAGTTTGAAGTTAATCGGATATATTTTGGCATGCAATCCAACAAAATATCTACAAAATGACCGAAAACCTAAGGCATTTACAAAGATAGGGACTTTTAATTAATGATCCGACCGTTGATTTGTTTAAATTACTACAAAAAGTGTTATGACCATGTTTGATGTTAATCGGATATATTTTAGTATGCAATCCAACAAAATGTCTACAAAAAGACCGAAATCCTAAGGTATTTACAAAGATAGGCACTTTAAATTAATGATTTGACAGTTAGATTTGTTTAAATTGATATTAAAAGTGTTATGACAAAATTTAAAGATAATCGGGTATACTTTTACATGTAGTCCTACAAAATATCTACAAAAATACCGAAAATCTAAGGCATTTACAAAGATAGGCACTTTCAATTAATGATCCGACCGATATATTTTTTTAAATTGCTAATAAAAGTGTTTTGACCAGATTTTGAAGATAATCAGATATATTTTGGCATGCAATCTAACAAATATCAACAAAAATACCGAAAACCTAAGAAATTTACAAAGATAAGAGCTTTCAATTAATGATCCGACCGTTAGATTTCTTCAAATTTCTAGAAAAAGTGTTATTACAAAATTTGAAGATAATCGGATATATTTTTGCTTACCATCCAACAAATGTCTACAAAAAGATTGAAAACCAAAGGTATCTACAAAGATAAGCACATTCAATTAATGATCCGACCGTTAGATTTATTTAAATTTCTAAGAAAAGTGTTTTGCCCTTGTTTGAATATAATCGGACATTTTTTGGCGTTGAAATCCAACAAATGTCTACAAAAAGACCGAAAACCTAAGGCATTTACAAAGATAGGCACTTTCAATTATTGATCCGACCATTAGATTTGTTTAAATTTCTAGGAAAAGTGTTATGACCAAATTTGAAGATAATCGGATATATTTTGGCATGCAATCCAACAAATGTCTACAAAATGACTGAAAACTTAAGGCATTTACAAAGATATGAACTTTCAATTAATGATCCGACCGTTAGATTTGTTTAAGTTGCTCTGAAAAGTGTTATGACCAAATTTGAAGTTAATCAGATATATCTTGGAATGCAATGCAACAAATGTCTACAAAAAGACCGAAAACCTAAGGCATTTACAATGGTAGGCACTTTTACTTAATGATCCGACCGTTGATTTGTTTAAATTGATATTAAAAGTGTTATGACAAAATTAAAAGGTAATCGGGTATACTTTTACACGTAGTCCAACAAAATATCTACAAAAATACAGAAAATCTAAGGCATTTACAAAGATAGGCACTTTCAATTAATGATCCGACCGTTAGATCTGTTTAAATTGCTATGAAAAATGTTATGACCATATTTGAAGATAATCGGATTTATTTTGGCATGCTATGCAACAAATATTAACAAAAATACCGAAATCCTAAGACATTTACAAAGATACGCACTTTTAATTAATGATGCGACCGTTAGATTTGTTTAAATTGCTACAAAAACTGTTATGACCAAATTTGAAGTTAATCGGATATATTTTGGACTGCAATCCAACAAATGTCTACAAAAAGACCGAAAACCTAAGGCATTTACAAAGATAGGCACTTTTAATTAACGATCCGACCGTTGATTTGTTTAAATTACTACAAAAAAGTGTTATGACCAAATTTGAAGTTAATCAGATATATTTTGGAATGCAATCCAAAAAAATGTCTACAAAAAGACCGAAAACCTAAGACATTTATAAAGATAGGCACTTTTACTAAATGATCCGACCGTTGATTTGTTTAAATTACTATAAAAAGTGTTATGACCAAGTTTGAAATTTATCGGATATATTTTTTGGCATGCAATCCAACAAATGTCTACAAAAGGACCGAAAACCTAAAGCATTTACAAAGATAGGCACTTTTACTTAATGATCCGACCGTTGATTTGTTTAAATTACTACAAAAAGTGTTATGACCAAGTTTGAAGTTAATCGGATATATTTTGGCATGCAATCCAACAAATGTCTACAAAAAGAACGAAAACCTAAGACATTTACAAAGATAAGCACTTTCAATTAATGATGCGACTGTTAGATTTGTTTAAATTGCTATGAAAAGTGTTATGACCAAATTTGAAGATAATCAGATATATTTTGGCATGCAATCCAACAAAATGTCTACAAAAAGACCGAAAATCTAAGGCATTTACAAAGATAGGCACTTTCAATTAATGATTTGACCGTTAGATTTGTTTAAATTGATATTAAAAGTGTTATGACAAAATTTGAAAATAATCGGGCATACTTTTACACGTAGTCCTACAAAATATCTACAAAAATACCGAAAATTTAAGGCATATACGAAGATAGGAACTTTCAATTAATGATCCGACCGTTAGATTTGTTTAAATTACTAAGAAAAGTGTTATGACTAATGTTGAAGATAATAGGATATACTTTGGTATACAATCCAACAAATACCAACAAAAATGCCGAAAACCTAAGGCATTTACCAATATTGACACTTTAAATTAATGATCCGACCGTTAGATTTGTTTAAATTACTAAAAAAAGTGTTATGACCATGTTTGAAGTTAATCAGTTATATTTGGGCATGCAATCCAACAAAATGCCTACCAAAAGACCAAAAACCTAATGCATTTACAAAGAAATGTACATTCAATTAATGATCTGACCGTTAGAATTGTTTAAATTGCTATGAAAAGTGTTACGTCCAAATTTGAAGATAATCGGATTTATTTTGGCATGCAATCCAACAATTATCAACAAAAAGATCGAAAACCTAAGCAATTTATAAAGATAGGCACTTTTAATTAATGATCCGACCGTTAGATTTGTTTAAACTACTACAAAAAGTGTTATGACCAAGTTTGATGTTAATCAGATATATTTTGGCATGCAATCCAACAAATGTCTACAGAAAGACCGAAAACCTAAGGCATTTACAAAGATAGGCACTTTTAATTAATGATCTGGTCGTTGATTTGTTTAAATTACTACAAAAAGTGTTATGACCAAGTTTCAAGTTAATCAGATATATTTTGGAATGCAATCCAAAAAAATGTCTACAAAAAGACCGAAAACCTAAGACGTTTACAAAGATAGGCACTTTTACTAAATGATCCGACCGTTGATTTGTTTAAATTACTATAAAAAGTGTTATGACCAAGTTTGAAATTTATCGGATATATTTTTTGGCATGCAATCCAACAAATGTCTACAAAAGGACCGAAAACCTAAAGCATTTACAAAGATAGGCACTTTTACTTAATGATCCGACCGTTGATTTGTTTAAATTACTACAAAAAGTGTAATGACCAAGTTTGAAGTTAATCGGATATATTTTGGCATGCAATCCAACAAATGTCTACAAAAAGACCGAAAACCTAAGACATTTACAAAGATAAGCACTTTCAATTAATGTTGCGACCGTTAGATTTGTTTAAATTGCTATGAAAAGTGTTATGACCAAATTTGAAGATAATCGGATATATTTTGGCATGCAATCCAATAAATTTCAATAAAAATACCGAAATCCTAAGACATTTACAGAGATAAGCACTTTCAATTAATGATTCGACCATTAGATTTGTTTAAATTGCTACGAAAAGTGTTATGACCAAATTTGAAGATAATCGGATATATTTTAGCATGCAATCCAACAAATGTCTACAAAAAGATCGAAAACCTAAGACATTTACAAAGATAGGCACTTTTACTTAATGATCCGACCGTTAGATTTGTTTAAACTACTACAAAAAGTGTTATGACCAAGTTTGAAGTTAATCGGATATATTTTGGCATGCAATCCAACAAATGTCTACAAAAAGACCGAAAACCTAAGGCATTTACAAAGATAAGCACTTTCAATTAATGATCCGATCGTTGATTTGTTTAAATTACTACAAAAAGTGTTATGACCAAGTTTGAAGTTAATCGGATATATTTTGGCATGCAATCCAACAAAATGTCTACAAAAAGACCGAAAACCTAAGATATTTACAAAGATAAGCACTTTAAATTAATGATTTGACCGTTAGATTTGTTTAAATTGATATTAAAAGTGTTATGACAAAATTTAAAGATAATCGGGTATACTTTTACATGTAGTCCTACAAAATATCTACAAAAATACCGAAAATCTAAGGCATTTACAAAGATAGACACTTTCAATTAATGATCCGACCGTTATATTTTTTTAAATTGCTAATAAAAGTATTTTGACCGAATTTGAAGATAATCGGATATATTTTGGCATGCAATCTAACAAATATCAACAAAAATACCGAAAACCTAAGAAATTTACAAAGATAGGAGCTTTCAATTAATGATCCAATCGTTAGATTTCTTTAAATTTCTAGAAAAAGTGTTATTACCAAATTTGAAGATAATCGGATATATTTTGGCTTGCAATCCAACAAATGTCTACAAAAAGATCGAAAACCTAAGGTATTTACAAAGATAGGCACTTTCAATTAATGATCCGACTAGTTAGATTTATTTAAATTTCTTAGAAAAGTGTTTTGCCCATGTTTGAAGTATAATATGACATTTTTTGGCATGAAATCCAACAAATGTCTACAAAAAGACCGAAAACCTAAGGCATTTACAAATATAGGCACTTGTCAATTAATGATCCAACCATTGGATTTGTTTAAATTTCTAGGAAAAGTGTTATGACCAAATTTGAAGATAATCGGATATATTTTGGCATGCAATCCAACAAATGTCTACAAAAAGATCTAAAACCTAAGGCATTTACAAAGATAGGCACTTTCAATTAATGATTTGACCATTAGATTTGTTTAAATTGATATTAATAGTTTTATGACTAATATTTAAAGATAATCGGATATACTTTTACACGTAAACCTACAAAATATCCACAAAAATACCGAAAATCTAAGGCATTAACAAAGATAGGCACCTTCAATTAATGATCCGACCGTTAGATTTATTTAAATTGCTAATAAAAGTGTTGTGACAAAATTTGAAGATAATCGGATATATTTTGGCATGCAATCTAATAAATATCTACAAAAATACCGAAAATCTAAGGCATTCACAATGATAGGCACTTTCAATTATTGATCCGACCGTTAGATTTGTTTAAATTGCTAGGAAAAGTGTTATGACCAAATTTGAAGATAATCGGATATATTTTGCCATGCAATCCAACAAATATCAACAAAAATAGCGAAAACCTAAGGCATTTACCAATATAGGCACTTTAAATTAATGATCGACCGTTAGATTTGTTTAAATTGCTATAAAAAGTGCTATGATTAAATGTAAAAATAATCGGATATATTTTGGCATGCAATCCAACAAATGTCTACAAAAACAAAACCTAAGACATTTACAATGATAGGCATTTTAAATTAAAGATCCGACCGTTTGATTTGTTTAAATTACTACAAAAAGTGTTATGACCAAATTTGAAGATAATCGGATATATTTTGGCATGCAATCCAACAAATATAAATAAAAATACCGAAATCCTAAGACATTTACATAGATAAGCACTTTCAATTAATTATTCGACCGTTAGATTTGTTTTAATTGCTACGAAAAGAGTTATGACCGAATTTGAAGATAATCGGATATATTTTGGCATGCAATCCAACAAATGTGTACAAAAATATCGAAAACCTAAGACATTTACAAAGATAGACACTTTTACTTAATGATCCGACCGTTAGATTTGTTTAAACTACTACAATAAGTCTTATGACCAAGTTTGAAGTTAATCGGATATATTTTGGCATGCAATCGAACAAATGTCTACAAAAAGACCGAAAACCTAAGGCATTTACAAAGTTAGACACTTTTAATTAACGATCCGATCGTTGATTTGTTTAAATTACTACAAAAAGTGTTATGACCAAGTTTGAAGTTAATCGGATATATTTTGGCATGTAATCCAACAAAATGTCTACAAAAAGAACGAAAACCTAAGATATTTACAAAGATTGGCACTTTAAATTAATGATTTGACCGTTAGATTTGTTTAAATTGATATTAAAAGTGTTATCACAAACTTTAAAGATAATCGGGTATACTTTTACATGTATTCCTACAAAATATCTACAAAAATACCGAATATCTAAGGCATTTACAAAGATATGCACTTTCAATTAATGATCCAACCGTTATATTTTTTTAAATTGCTAATAAAAGTGTTTTGACCGAATTTGAAGAGAATCAGATATATTTTGGCATGCAATCTAATAAATATCTACAAAAATACCGAAAATCTAGGGCATTCACCAAGATCGGCACTTTCAATTATTGATCCGACCGTTAAATTTGTTTAAATTGTTAGGAAAAGTATTATGACCAAATTTGAAGATAATCGGATATATTTTGGCATGCAATCCAACAAATATCAACAAAAATATCGAAAACCTAAGGCATTTACCAATATAGGCATTTTAAATTAATGATCGACCGTTAGATTTGTTTAAATTTCTAATAAAAGTGCTATTTAAAATTTGAAAATAATCGAATATATTTTGGCATTCAATCCGACAAATGTCTACAAAAAGACCTAAGACATTTACAATGATAGGCATTTTAAATTAAAGATCTGACCGTTAGATTTGTTTAAATTACTATAAAAAGTGTTATGACCAAGTTAGAGTTTAATCGAATATATTTGGGCATGCAATCCAGCAAAATGTCTACCAAAAGACCGAAAACCTAAGACATTTACAAAGATAGGCACATTCAATTAATGATCTGACCGTTATATTTGTTTAAATTGGTATGAAAAGTGTACTGACCAAGTTAGAATATAATCGGATATATTTTGGCATGCAATCCACCAAATGTCTACAAACAGACAAAAAACCGAAGGAATTTACAAAGATAGACACTTTCAATTAATAATCCGACCTTTAGATTTGTTTAAATAGCTATGAAAAGTGTTATGACCAAATTTGAAGATAATCGAATATATTTTGGCATGCAATCCAACAAATATCAATAAAAATACCGAAATCCTAAGACATTTACATAGATAAGCACTTTCAATTAATGATTCGATCGTTAGATTTGTTTAAATTGCTACGAAAAGTGTTATGACCAAATTTGAAGATAATCGGATATATTTTGGCATGCAATCCAACAAATGTCTACAAAAAGATCGAAAACCTAAGACATTTACAAAGATATGCACTTTTAATTAATGATCCGAATCGTTAGATTTGTTTAAACTACTACAAAAAGTGTTATGACCAAGTTTGAAGTTAATCCGATATATTTTGGCATGCAATCCAACAAATGTCTACAAAAAGACCGATAACCTAAGGCATTTACAAAGATAGGCACTTTTAATTAATGATCCGATCGGTGATTTGTTTAAATTACTACAAAAAGTGTTATGACCAAGTTTGAAGTTAATCGGATATATTTTGGCCTGCAATCCAACAAAATGTCTACAAAAAGATCGAAAACCTAAGATATTTACAAATATTGGCACTTTAAATTAATGATTTGACCGTTAGATTTGTTTAAATTGATATTAAAAGTGTTATGACAAAATTTAAAGATAATCGGGTATACTTTTACATGTAGTCCTACAAAATATCTACAAAAATATCGAAAATCTAAGGCATTTACATAGATAGGCACTTTCAATTAATGATCTGACCATTATAATTTTTTAAATTGCTAATAAAAGTGTTTTGACCGAATTTGAAGATAATCAGATATATTTTGGCATGCAATCTAACAAATATCAACAAAAATACCGAAAACATATGGAATTTACAAAGATAGGAGCTTTCAATTAATAATCCGACCGTTAGATTTCTTTAAATTTCTAGAAAAAGTGTTATTACCAAATTTGAAGATAATCGGATATATTTTGACTTGCAATCCAACAAATGTCTACCAAGAGACCGAAACCTAAGGTATTTACAAAGATAGGCACTTTCAATTAATGATCTGACCGTTAGCTTTATTTAAATTTCTTAGAAAAGTGTTTTGCCCAAATTTGAATATAATCGGATATTTTTTGGCATGAAATCCAACAAATGACTTCAAAAAGACCGAAAACATAAGGCATTTACAAAGATAGGCACTGTCAATTATTGATCCGACCATTGGATTTGTTTAAATTTCTAGGAAAAGTGTTAGACCAATTTTGAAGATAATCGGATATATTTTGGCATGCAATCCAACAAATGTCTACAAAAAGATCTAAAACCTAAGGCATTTACAAATGTAGGCACTTTCAATTAAAGATCCGAACGTTAGATTTTTTTAAATTGCTATGAAAAGTGTTTTGCCCATGTTTGAATATAATGGGATATATTTTGACATGCAATCCACCAAATGTCTACAAAAACGACCGAAAACCTTAGGCATTTACAAAGGTTGTCACTTTCAATTAATGATCCGACCATTAGATTTGTTTAAATTTCTAGGAAAAGTGTTTTGACCAAATTTGAAGATAATCAAATGTATTTTGGCTTGCAATCCATCAAATATCAACAAAAATACTGAAAACCTAAGGCATTTACAAATATAGACTCTTTAAATTAATGATACGACCATTAGATTTGTTTAAACTACTACTAAAAGTGTTATGACCAAATTTGAAGTTAATCGGATATATTTTGGCATGCAATCCAATAAATGTCTACAGAAAGACCGAAAATTTCAGGCATTTACAATGATAGGCACTTTTAATTAATGATCCGACCGTTGATTTGCTTAAATTACTACAAAAAGTGTTATAACCAAGTTTGAAGTTAATCGGATATAGTTGGCATGCAATCCAACAAAATGTCTACAAAGAGACCGAAAACCTAAGGTATTTACAAAGATAGGCACTTTAAATTAATAATTTGACCGTTAGATTTGTTTAAATTGATATTAAAAGTGTTATAACAAAATTTAAAGATAATCGGGTATACTTTTACACGTAGTCCTACAAAATATCTACAAAAATACCGAAAATCTAAGGCATATACAAAGATAGGCACTTTCAGTTAATGATCCGACCGTTAGATTTGTTTAAATTGCAAAGAAAAGTGTTATGACCAAATTTGAAGATAATAGGATATATTTTGGCATGCAATCCAACTAATATGAACACAAATGCCGAAAACCTAAGGCATTTACCAATATAGGCACTTTAAATTAATGATTCGACCATTAGATTTGTTTAAATTACTAAGAAAAGTGTTATGATCATGTTTGAAGTTAACCGGATATATTTGGGCATGCAATCCAACAAAATGCCTACCAAAAGACCGAAAACCTAAGGCATTTACAAAGATAGGTACATTCAATTAATGATCTGACCATTAGAATTGTTTAAATTGCTATGAAAAGTGTAACGACAAAATTTGAAGATAATCGGATATATTTTGGCAAGCAATCCAACAAATATAAAAAAAATAACGTAATCCTAAGACCATTACAAAGATAAGCACTTTCAATTAATGATGCAACCGTTAGATTTTTTTAAATTACTACGAAAAGTGTTATGACCTAATTTGAAGATAATTAGATATATTTTGGTTTGCCATCCAACAAATGTCTACCAAAAGATCGAAAACCTAAGACATTCACAAAGATAGGCACTTTCAATTAATGATCCGACTATTAGATTTGTTTAAATTACTACAAAAAGTGTTATGACCAAGTTTGAAGTTAATCGGATATACTTTGGCATGCAATCCATCAAATGTGTATAAAAAGGCAAAAAACCAAAGACATTTACAAAGATAGGCACATCCAATTAATGATTTGACCGTTAGATTTGTTTAAATTGATATTAAAAGTGTTATGACAAAATTTAAAGATAATCGGGTTTACTTTTACACGTAGTCCTATAAAATATCTACAAAAATACCGAAAATATAAGATATTTACAAAGATAGGCACTTTCAATTAATGATGTGACCATTAGATTTGTTTAAATTGCTACGAAAAGTGTTTTGACCAAATTTGAAGATAATCGAATATATTTTGGCATGCAATCCAACAAATGTCTACAAAAAGATTGAAAACCTAAGACATTTACAAAGATAGTCACTTTTAATTAATGATCCGACCGTTAGATTTGTTTAAATTACTACAAAAAGTGTTATGACCAAGTTTGAAGTTAATCGGATATATTTTGGCATGCAATCCAACAAAATGTCTACAAAAAGACCGAAAACCTAAGGCATTTACAAAGGTAGGCTCTTTTAATTAATGATCCGACCGTTGATTTGTTTAAATTACTACAAAAAGTGTTATGACCAAGTTTGAAGTTAATCGGATATATTTGGCATGCAATCCAACAAAAAGTCTACTAAAAGACCGAAAATCTAAGACATTTACAAAGATAGACACTTTCAATTAATGATTTGACCGTTAGATTTGTTTAAATTGATATTAAAAGTGTTATGACAAAATTTGAATATAATCGGGTATACTTTTACACGTAGTCCTACAAAATATCTACAAAAATACCGAAAATCTAAGGCATATACAAAGATAGGCACTTTCAATTAATGATCCAACCGTTAGATTTGTTTAAATTACTAAGAAAAGTGTTATGACCAAATTTGAAGATAATAGGATATATTTTCCATAAAATCCAACTAATATGAACAAAAATGCCGAAAACCTAAGGCATTTACCAATATAGACACTTTAAATTAATGATCGACAGTTAGATTTGTTTAAATTGCTAATAAAAGTGTTATGTAAAATTTGAAAATAATCGCATATATTTTGGCATTCAATCCGACAAATGTCTACAAAAAGACCTAAGACATTTACAATGATAGGCATTTTAAATTAAAGATCTGACCGTTAGATTTGTTTAAATTACTACAAAAAGTGTTATGACCAAGATAGAGGTTAATCGGATATATTTGGGCATGCAATCCAACAAAATGTCTACCAAAAGACCGAAAACCTAAGGAATTTACAAAGATAGGCACATTCAATTAAAGATCTGACCGTTATATTTGTTTAAATTGGTATGAAAAAAGTAATGACCAGGTTAGAATATAATCGGATATATTTTGGCATCCAATCCACCAAATGTCTACAAACAGACCGAAAACCTAAGCAATTTACAAAGATAGACACTTTCAATTAATGATCCGACCTTTAGATTTGTTTAAATTATTATGAAAAGTGTTATGACCAAATTTGAAGATAATCGGATATATTTGGGCATGCAATCAAACAAATATAAAAAAAAATACCGAAATCCTAAGACATTTACATAGATAAGCACTTTCAATTAATGATTCGACCGTTAGATTTGTTTTAATTACTAATAAAAGTGTTTTGACCGAATTTGAAGATAATCTGATATATTTTGGAATGCAATCTAATAAATATCTACAAAAATATCGAAAATCTAAGGCATTCACAAAGATCGGCACTTTCAATTATTGATCCGACCGTTGAATTTGTTTAAATTGCTAGGAAAAGTGTTATGACCAAATTTGAAGATAATCGGATATATTTTGGCATGCAATCCAACAAATTTCAATAAAAATATCGAAAACCTAAGGCATTTACCAATATAGCCACTTTAAATTAATGATCGACCGTTAGATTTGTTTAAATTGCTAATAAAAGTGCTATGTAAAATTTGAAAATAATCGCATATATTTTGGCATTCAATCCGACAAATGTCTACAAAAAGACCTAAGACATTTACAATGATAGGCATTTTAAATTAAAGATCTGACCGTTAGATTTGTTTAAATTACTACAAAAAGTGTTATGACCAAGATAGAGGTTAATCGGATATATTTGGGCATGCAATCCAACAAAATGTCTACCAAAAGACCGAAAACCTAAGGAATTTACAAAGATAGGCACATTCAATTAAAGATCTGACCGTTATATTTGTTTAAATTGGTATGAAAAAAGTAATGACCAAGTTAGAATATAATCGGATATATTTTGGCATGCAATCCAACAAATGTCTACAAAAAGACCGAAAACCTAAGGTATTTACAAAGATAGGCACTTTCAATTAATGATCCGACCGTTAGATTTATTTAAATTTTTAAGAAAAAAGTGTTTTTCCCATGTTTGAATATAATCGGACATTTTTTGGCATGAAATCCAACAAAAGTCTACAAAAAGACCGAAAACCTAAAGCTTTTACAAAGATAGGCACTGTCAATTATTGATCCGACCATTAGATTTGTTTAAATTTCAAAGAAAGGTGTTATGACCAAATTTGAAGATAATCGGACATATTTTGGCATGCAATCCAACAAATGTTTACAAAAAGACCGAAAACCTAAGGTATTTACAACGATAGGCACTTTCAATTAATGATCCGACCGTTAAATTTATTTAAATTTCTTAGTAAAGTGTTTTGCCCATGTTAGAATATAATCGGACATTTTTTGGCATGAAATCCTACAAATGTCTACAAAAAGACCGAAAACCTAAGGCATTTACAAAGATATGCACTGCCAATTATTAATCCGACCATTAGATTTGTTTAAATTTCAAAGAAAAGTGTTATGACCAAATTTGAAGATAATCGGACATATTTTGGCATGCAATCCAACAAATATCTACAAAAAGACCTAAAACCTAAGGCATTTACAAAGATAGGCACTTTCAATTAATGATCTGAACGTTAGATTTTTTTAAATTGCCATGAAAAGTGTTATGTCCATGTTTGAATATAATCGGATATATTTTGGCATGCAATCCACCAAATGTCTACACAACGACCGAAAGGCATTTATAAAGGTAGGCACTTTCAATTAATGATCCGACCATTAGATTTGTTTAAATTTCTAGGAAAACTGTTTTGACCAAATTTGTAGATAATCGGATGTATTTTGGCTTGCAATCCATCAAATATCAACAAAAATACTGAAAACCTAAGGCATTTACAAATATAGGCACTTTAATTAATGACCCGACCATTAGGTTTGTTTAAACTACTACAAAAAGTGTTATGACCAAGTTTGAAGTTCATCGGATATATTTTGACATGCAATCCAACAAATGTCGACAGAAAAGACCGAAAATCTCAGGCATTTACAAAGATAGATACTTTTAATTAATGATCCGACCGTTGATTTGTTTAAATTACTACAAAAAGTGTTATGACCAAGTTTGAAGTTAATCGGATATATTTTGGTATGCAATCCAACAAATGTCTACAAAAAGACCGAAAACCTAACACATTTACATAGATAAGCACTTTCAATTAATGATGCGACCGTTAGATTTGTTTAAATTGCTACGAAAAGTGTTATGACCAAATTTGAAGAAAATCGGATTTATTTTGGCATGCAATTCAACAAATGTCTACAAAAAGATCGAAAACCTAAGCAATTTACAAAGATAGGCACTTTTAATTAATGATCCGACCGTTAGATTTGTTTAAACTACTACAAAAAGCTGTTATGACCATGTTTGAAGTTAATCGGATATATTTGGGCAAGCAATCCAACAAAGTGCCTACCAAAAGAACCAAAACCTAAGGCATTTACCAATATAGACACTTTAAATTAATGATCGACCGTTAGATTTGTTTAAATTGCTAATAAAAGTGTTATGTAAAAATTGCTAATAAAAGATAGGCACTTTCAATTAATGATGCGATCATTAGATTTGTTTAAATTGCTACGAAAAGTGTTTTGACCAAATTTGAAGATAATCGGATATATTTTGGCATGCAATCCGACAAATGTCTACAAAAAGACCTAAGACATTTACAATGATAGGCATTTCAAATTAATGATCTGGCCGTTAGATTTGTTTAAATTACTACAAAAAGTTTTATGACCAAGTTTGAAGTTAATCGGATATATTTGGGCATGCAATCCAACAAAATGTCTACCAAAAGACCGAAAGCATAAGACATTTACAAAGATAGGCACATTCAATTAATGATCTGACTGTTAGATTTGTTTAAATTGGTATGAAAAGTGTTATGACCAACTTAGAATATAATCGGATATATTTTGGCATGCAATCCACCAAATGTCTACAAACAGACCGAAAACCAATGGAATTTACAAAGATAGGCACTTTCAATTAATGATCCGACCTTTAGATTTGTTTAAATTGCTATGAAAAGTGTTATGACTGAATTTTAAGATAATCGGATATATTTTGGCATGCAATTCAACAAATATCAACAAAAATATCGAAATCCTAAGACATTTATATAGATAAGCACTTTCAATTAATGATCCGACCATTAGATTTCTTAAAATTTCTAGAAAAAGTGTTATTACCAAATTTTAAGATAATCGGGTATAATTTGGTTTGCAATCCAACAAATGTCTACAAAAAAACCGAAAACCTAAGGTATTTACAAAGATAGGCACTTTCAATTAATGATCCGACCGTTAGATTTATTTAAATTTCTCAGAAAAAAGTGTTTTTCCCATGTTTGAATATAATCGGACATTTTTTGGCATGAAATCCAACAAAAGTCTACAAAAAGACCGAAAACCTAAGGCATTTACAAAGATAGGCACTGTCAATTATTGATCCGACCATTAGATTTGTTTAAATTTCAAAGAAAAGTGTTATGACCAAATTTGAAGATAATCGGACATATTTTGGCATGCAATCCTACAAATATCTACAAAAAGACCTAAAACCTAAGGCATTTACAAAGATAGGCAATTTCAATTAATGATCTGAACGTTAGATTTTTTTAAATTGCTATGAAAAGTATTATGTCCATGTTTGAATATAATCGGAAATATTTTGGCATGCAATCCACCAAATGTCTACAAAACGACAGAAAACTGAAGGCATTTACAAAGGTTGGCACTTTCAATTAATGATCCGACCATTAGATTTGTTTAAATTTCTAAGAAAAGTGTTTTGACCAAATTTGTAGATAATCGGATGTATTTTGGCTTGCGATCCATCAAATATCAACAAAAATACTGAAAACCTAAGGCATTTACAAATATAGGCACTTTAGTTAATGATCCGACCGTTAGGTTTGTTTAAACAACTACAAAAAGTGTTATGACCAAGTTTGAAGTTAATCGGATATATTTTGACATGCAATCCAACAAATGTCTTCAGAAAAGACCGAAAATCTCAGGCATTTACAAAGATACGCACTTTTAATTATTGATCCGACTGTTGATTTGTTTAAATTACTAAAAAAAGTGTTATGACCAAGTTTGAAGTTAATCGGATATAGTTGGCATGCAATCCAACAAAATGTCTACAAAAATACCGAAAATCTAAGGCATTTACAAAGATAGGCACTTTCAATTAATGATTTGACCGTTAGATTTGTTTAAATTGATATTAAAAGTGTTATGACAAAATTTGAAGATAATCGGGCATACTTTTAAACATAGTCCTACAAAATATCTACAAAAATACCAAAAATTTAAGGCATATACGAAGATAGGCACTTTCAATTAATAATCGGACCGTTAGATTTGTTTAAATAACTAAGAAAATTGTTATGACCAATGTTGAAGATAATAGGATATATTTTGGAATGCAATCCAACAAATATAAACAAAAATGCCGAAAACCTAGGGCATTTACAAAACATAGACACTTTAAATTAATGATCAGACCGTTAGATTTGTTTAAATTACAAAAAAAAGTGTTATGACCATGTTTAAAATTAATCGGTTATATTTGGGCAAGCAATCCAACAAAATGCCTACCAAAAGACCGAAAACCTAAGGTATTTACAAAGATAGGTACATTCAATTAATGATCTGACCGTTAGAATTGTTCAAATTGCTATGAAAAGTGTTACGACCAAATTTGAAGATAATCGGAGATATTTTGGCATGCAATCTAACAATTATCTACAAAAGATCGAAAACCTAAGAAATTTACAAAGATAGGCACTTTTAATTAATGATCCGGCCGTTAGATTTGTTTAAACTACTAGCAAAAGTGTTATGACCAAGTTTGAAGTTAATCGGATATATTTTGGCGTGCAATCCAACAAATGTCTACAGAAAGACCGAAAACCTAAGGCATTTAGAAAGATAGGCACTTTTAATTAATGATCCGACCGTTGATTAATTTAAATTACTACAAAAAGTGTTATGACCAAGTTTGAAGTTAATCAGATATATTTTGGAATGCAATCCAAAAAAATGTTTACAAAAAGACCGAAAACCTAAGACGTTTACAAAGATAGGCACTTTTACTAAATGATCCGACCGTTGATTTGTTTAAATTACTATAAAAAGTGTTATGACCATGTTTGAAGTTAATCGGATATATTTGGGCATGCAATCCAACAAAATGCCTACCAAAAGAACCAAAACCTAAGGCATTTACAAAGATAGGTACATTCAATTAATGATCTAACCGTTAGAATTGTTTAAATTGCTATGAAAAGTGTTACGACCAAATTTGAAGATAATCGGATATTTTTGGCGTGCAATCCAACAAATATCAACAAAAATAACGTAATCTTGAGACATTTACAAAGATAAGCACTTTCAATTAATGATTCGACCGTTAGATTTGTTTAAATTGCTACGAAAAGTGTTATGACCTAATTTGAAGATAATTAGATATATTTTGGCTTGCCATCCAACAAATGTCTACAAAAAGACCGAAAACCTAAGACATTTACAAAGATAGGCACTTTCAATAAGTGATCCGACTATTAGATTTGTTTAAATTACTACAAAAAGTGTAATGACCAAGTTTGAAATTAATCGGATATATTTTGGCATGCGATCCATCAAATGTGTTTAAAAAGACAAAAAACCTAAGACATTTACAAAGATAGGCACATTCAATTAATGATTTAACCATTAGATTTGTTTAAATTGATATTAAAAGTATTATGACAAAATTTAAAGATAATCGGGTATACTTTTACACGTAGTCCTACAAAATATCTACAAAAATATCGAAAATCTAAGATATTTACAAAGATAGGCACTTTCAATTAATGATGCGACCCTTAGATTTGTTTAAATTGCTACAAAAAGTGTTTTGACCAAATTTAGAGAGAATTGAATATATTTTGGCATGCAATCCAACAAATGTCTACAAAAAGATCGAAAACCTAAGACATTTACAAAGATAGTCACTTTTAATTAATGATCCGACCGTTGATTTGTTT
>JANUWF010003017.1:0-17532 GCA_026120185.1 Voacanga thouarsii
AAATATCCATTTGTAGCCAACGGGTTTTACACCTTACGGTATTCGGATTGCGGGTCGAAGACTTCACGTTTTGTCGGTGCATTTAACTCAGATTGAATCGCATCTTTCCATTGCGGCCAATCTTTTCTATGCCTGACATTCATCAAGCGATATTGGTTCGGGATCATCATTATCTGTGTAACATCAAGAGATATATTGTATGCAAATATATCATCAATAACGATTTCTATCCGATTCCAACTTCTACCGAAGTGGTATAATTGATAGAAATTTCGGTGTTACTTTCATCAACTTACGGTTCTTTGTCATCGGTTCTTTCTTGGTCTTTATCATTCTTTTCTTCAATATGATCTTACGGATCATTTAATCCTCTTTTCTTTCGAGGATTTTTATCTTTAGAACCAAGAGGTCGGCCATGCTTACGGCATGCTTTTGGCTCGGCTGACTATAGGTATAATATTTTGTTCTGCTTGGAACTTCAATTCGAATAGGAGCATTTATAGGCTGGCATATGCGATTTTGTTACTCTTCTAGAGTCAACAAAAGCGTACGGCATTTGATTTGCAATGCTTTACAAATGAATTATCTTTTGAACTTCAAGTTCACATGCGCTTGTATGCGGATCAAGATAATTTAATGATGTTGTCCAATCACGATCTTTCTTGTCTTGTTTCTGTTCTCCCCTTAATTTAGGGAATAATGATTTCATAAGAGAATAAGAAAATAAATATAAGAAAATGATGACAAGCGAGGAAATGCCAAGAAAAATATCTATTTTTTTCACTCTTCCCGGTGCCGACTTTTCATCTTCCTCTCTTGTCTTTTCTTCTCCTCCAGACCCTCTACCTACCATCTACCTCTTCTTCTTCTTCATACGAGATATATATATATATGTATCGATATATATCTCGGTTATCGATCATTAGTAAACATCAAAAACAAAAATCACAAAGCGAGATATGGAGACTCGTAATTCATTTGAGACATGGTCAAATTTTGACTTAGTTTACTGCGGCGAGATGTTGATGTATTTTCATTTCCAAACCAACCGCTTTTGCCTAATTCGAACACGAGAAGATTTTGATATGTTTTCCTTTCCAAACCAACCACTTCCTCCTAATTTCGGGTGAGATACCTTTGATGGCTTCCATTTGTTTTTAGTGTGCTTGATAATGAAATTAAACTCTCTTTTGATTTGTTTTTGATGTAAATCGGTGGAAGTTTTGAACATACCGCTTTGGACCAAGTTGATCTGCCCCTACAAGAGGCTGCTTTTGATCTTTGTTCTTCTTGATGCTATTCCTTTGAATGAGGATATGCTTGTGCATGATCCTTTCTACTCTCTAATGGATTTTGAACAAAGCCATAATATGTTTCCGAGTTATTATACATTTAAACATGGATTTTGAATGGTATTACCTTTGCGATATTATTTTCTTTTTCTAGGAGAAATAATGAGTGGTCTTGGCAACGAAGTCGGAGTAAGTACTCATGAAATGCATAATATCGAAGTTCAAGATATTATTGCGAGACAAAATTCCTGGGGAGAAGAAGATGATTAAGAGGCGAGAGAGAGAAGAAGGGCAATAACTCCCGAGACACTATCAAGAGAAACAATTTCGCAGTACTTTTACCTACCAATCAAAAGCGCGACCAAAGAAGCTGAATATTGGCATAACCCGTCTCAAGAAAAGATGTAGGGAGTTAGGAATTCGTCGATGGCCTCACGGGAAATTGGTGAGCTTGGAGACCATAATCAAGAATGTTCGGGTTCTCTCTCATACATACTTATAATTTGTAAGTATGAAACTATGAAAGATTTATAAGTAAATAACCGATGATATCACTTCGATTTACGGGATATGCAAAATAAAGAAGAAGGAGGACATATGGGTGAGAAGAAATTACAAGAAGCCATTGCGATGCTTGGAATGTGAAAAAGCAGTTGGTGGAAGAAAGTCCTAATACGCGAGTTAGAGGACCAAACACGAGAAATTGAGACAAGCATGTTTCAAGGCCAAATATAATAAGAAATATAATAAACTTAAGGAGATCATAAAATCTCAAGACTCATTTCGCGATAATTTTACGGCTACTTCTGCTTGCTAGTCTCGATCTTTGGCTCAAAGGGAAAGAAAAGGAGGAGGATGTCGAAAAAGAGGAGTTGAAGTCCATAATTACTAATTGTTTGTCGTCCTCTAATGTAAATATTGAAAAAGAACAATTACAAACCTTCATCTTACATTTGTCGGCTCAATTACAAAAGAGCAACTATAAGCATGTATCATTAAGTTCATATGAACACTAGTGCTATGAATAAAAGATGTGATGCTTATTATTAATAGAAATATCTATTTCCCTTATTATCTTTTCGTTCCACTTCGGGTAGCGGTATTTCTCCGTGATAAGGGAAATATCGAGTGTGTCCATGACCATAACTACGGCCACTTGCCACAACTACGACTATAACGATGGCTTCTGCTTGGAGCCAACGGCATTCACTTACAGGAGTCTTTGTAGAGCCGGTTGATGCAGCTTCATGATTTCTCAATAATAACTCATTATTTTTCTCTCGCAATGAGGAGGGCAGTAATTAAATCTGTAAATTTTGTATACCCCTTTTCTCGATATTGTTCGTTGCGGGACAATATTCGAGGCATGAAAGGTGGAGAATGTCTTCTCCAACATATCTTCATTAGTCACTTTTTCTCCGCATAATTTTAATTGAGATGTAATTTTATACATTGCGGAGCTATATTCATTCACGGTTTTAAAATCTTGCAACCTCGGGTGCAACCATTCATACCGTGCGGTAGGTAGTACGACCATCTTCGGGTGGTCAAATCTTTCTTTTAAATTTACCCATAGGCCATATGGATCTTTTTCGGTAAGATATTCCATTTTTAAATTTTCATCGAGATGACGACGAATAAAAATCAAAGCTTTAGCCTTGTGTTGTGCGAGATGCACTATTATTTGCTTGAATAGTTTCACTAAGGCCTTCGACATTTAGATGCATTTCGCATCGAGAACCCATGACATATAATTTGTTCCGGAAATATCAAGGGCTACAAATTCGAGTTTCGTGATGTTAGCCATATAGATCAATAAATGCGTACATGTCTTCTGGTTTTGGTAACGGCAGAAACTCGTGCTTAGTCTTCTGGCTTTTGTACCGGTAGAGACTCGTGCTGATAACGTGTTATAAAATTAGGGTAGTGTTAGAATAAAATCTACACACTACACACTAAGAAAATTCTAACTATTCTTTGCACAAAAATTTCTCTTCAAACTTCTCTCTTTCTTTCTCTCACAATTCTTTCTCTAATCTTTCTTTCACTAATCTTTCTTTCACAAAATGATGGTGTATTACAAGCTTAGAGAATAGCTCTATTTATAGAGCTCTAATTAGTGAAATACATCATGGCATACATCATCTTCAACTAATCTCAATTAATGGTGTCTCCACTAAATGGTGGACATCCATAAAAATCTTCTAATAATTCACATAAATCCATAATTAGTGGAGCCTCCACTAATTAATGGAAATTCCAATAATCCATAATTTTTTTTTTGAAGAGAAAAAAAAAAAAATCTAGTGAAGGAAAAAAAGTACACTATTCTATATGTCTGTTTATTACTCCCCCTGATAAGATGATTCTTTTAAATATTTAAACCGACGCATACCGATTTTATATCTCAACTTCTCAAATGTTGCAGTCGGTAAAGTCTTCGTGAAAATATCTGCGAGGTTGTCACATGACCGAATTTGTAGCACATCAATTTCACCTTTCTTCTGGAGTTCATGAGTAAAGAAGAATTTTGGTGAAATATGTTTTGTTCGATCTCCTTTAATATATCCTCCTCGTAATTGAGCTATGCAAGCTGCATTGTCTTCATAAAGAGGAGTTGGAATACCTTTGATTGATGATAATCCACAACTTTCTCGGATATAATGAATCATGGATCTTAGCCATACACATTCTCGACTTGCTTCATGAATGGCTATAATTTCAGCATGATTTAAAGAAGTGGCTTGGAGATATCGAAGGACTTGTTTAATTCCATTCCAATGTCGTCGTGTTGGTGAAAAATTAAATCTTGCTAATAAATTGACAGCAAAAGCAATATCAGGTCGTGTATTATTAGCAAGATACATCAATGCACCAATTGCACTGAGATATGGTACTTCAGGACCAAGGAGTTCTTCATCATTTTCTTGAGGTCGGAAAGGATCTTTATCCACATTTAATGATCGCACGATCATTGGAATACTCAATGGATGTGCTTTGTCCATGTAAAATCTTTTTAGCACTTTTGCTGTATATGTTGATTGATGAATAAATGTTCCACTCTCCAAATGTTCAATTTGTAATCCAAGGCAAAATTTGGTTTTACCAAAATCCTTGATTTCGAATTCTCTTTTTAAATAATCAATTGTTTCTTGGAGCTCTTCAGGAGTTCCAATAAGATTAATATCATCAACATATATAGCTAATATCACAAATTTAGAACCAGATTTCTTAATAAAAACTCATGGACATACCTGGTCATTTTTAAATCCCGCTTTCAATAAATATTCACTAAGACGTGTAAACCACATGCGCCCAGTTGCTTCAGGCCATATAATGATTTACGCAACTTGATGGAGTAATTTTCACGAGGATAATGTTTATATGCTTCGGGCATATGAAATCCTTCGAGGATTTTCATGTAAACATCATTTTCTAAATTTCCATACAAGTAGCGGTGACAACATCTAATAGGCGCATATCTATCTTTTCATGTCTTGCCAAGCTGATAAGATATCGGAGTGTAATAGCATCAACAACGGAGAATAAGTTTCATCATAATCAATACCTGGTCTTTGTGAAAAACCTTGGGCTACTAATCGCGCTTTATATCGAACGATTTCACTCTTTTCATTGCGCTTTCGCACAAATATCCATTTGTAGCCAACGGGTTTTACACCTTACGGTGTTCGGATTGCGAGTCCGAAGACTTCACGTTTTGCCGGTGCATTTAACTCCGATTGAATCGCATCTTTCCATTGCGACCAATCTTTTCTATGCCGAGCATTCATCAACTAATATTGGTTCGGGATCATCATTATCCTGTGTAACATCAAGAGATATATTGTATGCAAATATATTATCAATAACGAGTTTCTATCCGATTCCAACTTCTACCGGAAGTGGTATAATTGATAGAAATTTCGGTGTTACTTTCATCAACTTACGGTTCTTTGTCATCGAGTTCTCTCTTGGTCTTTATCATTCTTTTCTTCAATACGATCTTCGGATCATTTAATCCTCTTTTCTTTCGAGGATTTTTATCTTTAGAACCAAGAGGTCGGCCACGCTTACGGCGTGTTTTTGACTCAGCGACTATAGGTATAATATTTTGTTCTGTTGGAACTTCAATTCGAATAGGAGCATTTATAGGCTGGAATATGCGATTTTGTAACTCTTCGGAGTCCACAAAAGCGTCACGGCATTTGATTTGCAATGCTTTGCAAATGAATTATCTTTTGAACTTCAAGTTCACATGCGCTTGTGCGCGGATCAAGATAATTTAATGATGTTGTCCAATCAAGATCCTTTTTATCTTGTTTTGGTTCTCCTCCTAATTTAGGGAATAATGATTCATCAAAATGACAATCGAGCAAATCTTCTTTGTGAATACATCTCTGTCGGGGGTTCAACATACACGATAATAGAGGGAGAATCATATCCAACGTATATCCCCTTTCTTCTTTGAGGACCCATCTTTGTACGTTGGTTTGGTGCAATTGGAATATATACGACACACCCAAAAATTCTTAAATGAGCAATATTTGGTTCGACCCAAAAGCCGATTGCAAAGGAGAGAATTTATGATAACTAGTCTGGTCTTATACGTACAAGTGTTGCGGCATGTAGAATAGCATGTCCCCGATGCGGATGTTGGGAGATTTGTTTTCATTAATAATGGTCTAGCAATTAATTGTAATCGTTTAATCAAAGATTCGACAAGACCATTACGTGTGTGAACATGAGCTACGGGATGTTCAACATTAATCCCAATTGACATGCAATATGCATCAAAAGCATGTGATGAAAATTCACCGACATTATCCAAACGGATATTTTTAATGTGATGGTCGGAAATTGTGCTCGTAATTTAATTATTTGAGCAAGTAATCTCGCAAACGCCAGGTTGCGAGTAGATAATAAACATACATGTGACCATCGGGATGATGCATCAATTAAGACCATAAAATATTTGAACGGTCCACATGGTGGATCAATAGGTCCACAAATATCTCAGTGAATCCGTTCGAGAAATGTAGGACTTTCGGCTCCTACTTTTTCGGTGATGGTTTAACAATTAATTTTCCTAGGGAACATGCGGTACATGCGAATTTTTCTGATGTTAATATCCTTTTATTTTTAAAGGATGACCATGTGTATTCTCAATGATTCTTCTCATCATGGTAGATCCCGGATGACCCAACCGGTCATGCCAAATGCTAAAAGTAATAGGATCGGTAAACTTACGGTTTACTAGATGATGAATTTCAATTGTACGTATTTTTACAAAATATAGACCGAGTAGAAAAAGACGGCAGTTTTTCTAATACGATTTCTTACCCAAATGCATTTGAGTAATAAAAAGATGCTCAATCCCATTTTCCTCATTTGTTTCAACATGATACCCATTTACTGCGGATATCTTTAAAACTCGATAAATTTCTTACGGATTTTGAGGAAAATAGTGCCTTATCAATAATAATTGTTGTTCTTTTAGGCAACAATATACTAGCTCTTCAGGAGCCCTCAATTACATTTGCACTACCGTTTATCGTATAAATATTTATTTCTCCCATTTTGAGATCGAGAAAAATATTTCTCATTTTTTAGTATGGTGTGTGTAGTTCCACTATCAATAATGCATACATCATCATTAATAACGACCATACGAACACAAATATATATATGTAAACGTAAATATTATTAGAATAGAATGAAAATGAAAATACAAAAATATCGGGGTGAGGCTTTAGTTCTTTTGGACACTTGCCATCACCAATTAAATGGTCTATCCTACAGTGCGGGTGTTCAAAAAAATCCGATACATCCATATGGGTAATATTGATATTAAGATCTTCGGGATCACTATCGTCATCCTCAGCATTATTTATTGGATGTTGAGAAAAATTTGCTTCCACATTTTTATTTTTCAATGAAGCTTGATACAATTCAACTAAATGCTTAGCCGTACGACAGTTTCGTGACCAATGACCTTTCATGCCACATCTATAACATATATCCTCATGCTTTTCTTCAATTTCTTTTTCTTTTCCCTTTTGATCTTTTACTGTTCCACTTCGGATGGCCGATATTTCTCACGAGTTTGATTATAATTGTGATAAGGGAAATATCGAGCGTGTCTACGACCATAACCACGACCACGGTCACGGCCACGGCCACGACCACGACTATAACGATGGCTTCTGCTGGAGCCAACAACATTCACTTACAGGAGTCTTTGTAGAGCCGATTGAGTGCGGCTTCATGATTTCTCAATAATAACTCATTATTTTTCTACTGCAATGAGGAGGCGGTAATTAAATCTGTAAATTTTGTATACCCCTTTTCTCGATATTGTTCTTTGCGGGACAATATTCGAGGCATGAAAGGTGGAGAATGTCTTCTCCAACATATCTTCATCGATCACTTTTTCTCCGCATAATTTTAATTGAGATGTAATTTTATACATTGCGGAGCTATATTCATTCACGGTTTTAAAATCTTGCAACCTCGGGTGCAACCATTCATACCGTGCGGTAGGTAGTACGACCATCTTCGGGTGGTCAAATCTTTCTTTTAAATTTACCCATAGGCCATATGGATCTTTTTCGGTAAGATATTCCATTTTTAAATTTTCATCGAGATGACGACGAATAAAAATCAAAGCTTTAGCCTTGTGTTGTGCGAGATGCACTATTATTTGCTTGAATAGTTTCACTAAGGCCTTCGACATTTAGATGCATTTACGCATCGAGAACCCATGACATATAATTTTTTCCAGAAATATCAAGGGCTACAAATTCGAGTTTTGCGATGTTAGCCATAGAGATCAATAAATGCGTACCTGTCTTCGGCTTTGGTAACGGCGAAACTCGTGCTTAGTCTTCTGACTTTTGTATCGGTAGAGACTCGTGCTGATAACGTGTTATAAAATTAGGGTAGTGTTAGAATAAAATCTTCACACTACACACTAATAAAACTCTTAACTATTTTGCACAAGAATTTCTCTCTTTCTTTTCTCTCACAATTTTCTCTAATCTTTCTTTCACTAATCTTTCTTTCACAAAATAATGGTGTATTACAAGCTTAGAGAATAGCTCTATTTATAGAGCTCTAATTAGTGGATTACATCATGGCATACATCATCTTCCACTAATCTTAATTAGTGGTGTCTCCACTAAATGGTGGACATCCATAAAAATCTTCTAATAATTCACATAAATCCATAATTAGTGGAGCCTCCACTAATTAATAAATATTCCAATAATTCATAATAGAATTGTGTTTGTCTGGTTAGACAATAAATACTCAAATCCTAACATTCATTTTCCAACGGAATTAAAGATAAAGTTTTTTTTTTCCTGGGTGTTTGTGGGTGGGGGGGGGGGGTGGGGGGATAAGGAATATTAAAAACAACGTTTTTATTTAATCCCATAAATAAGAGCAAAATTTTAAAGATCTTAATTTTTTATGAATTCAAGAATGAAGAAAAAATTACTAGCTGAGAAAGAGAGGGAAAAAAAATGGCAAAGCCGTAATAGTAAACTAAAACCTTCTCCAATCTATATAAAATTTGGAAGATTAACTTTGCATAGAAGAGTTTCAATTTAAAAAAAAATAAAAATCAAATCTTGGACCATATTTGGTTCTTGCCTTCTTGGATTATCAAAATAAAATTTTAACGTTAAAATAAAAATTTTTAAGATTTTGGGGCATATGTAGTCGTTTTCTAAGAAGGTTTGAACCATGTCAAGAAAAACTTTTACTCCTTGCCGGTAAAGCTTACCAGGAAAAAAAAAATTACTAGGTAAAAATTTTTCTGTTTGAATTTGAACAATATTTTCTTTTCTCCAATTTATAACTTACAAAAAAGAAAAAAAAAGTTTTAATCTTTCCGATTTTATCAATTGCAATATTGTCAAAAATCAAGGATTGCCTATCAAATTCTCTTTTTAAAAAAAGAAAGATAATTGACCATCAAAATGGAAAAGGGTAAAATATGCTTAATCATCTTTGAACTTTTATAAATTTTTATTTCTATCTTTAAACTTTAAAATATGTGCTTTTAGCCCTTAAACTTTTAAAACACCTAAAAAATAGTCCTTTTAAGAATAAAAACTCAAGTACAATACAAAATCACCAGATTTTAACTCTCATTTTTCCATTTTTATTTCTAAAATATTATTCTTTAACTTTAATCTCGCTCACTTTTCTTCGAATTTCTTTATTTATCAACAACAATTTTAAGAACTAATTTCAAACCTTTTATGCGACTCAATAATCTTGAGATTATTATTTTGTGCTTTTTCGAATCTAACACCACAAGAAAACTGTGAATTGCCACGGAAAATTTTTCGTGGCAATCAGCGATGGAATTTGCCACGGAAAAGCAAAATCCAAGCAACTTGCTAGGGAAAAAAGACCATAACAAATTCGTGACTATTTGCCACGGATTTGCCACAAAAATAGTAGCAAGTAGCGACCAAAAAATATTTCCTCGCAAATCGGTAGCAAAAAAAAGCACCAAAAGATTATGCCAACTATTAGCCACCGATTTGCAATGGAATAATTTCCATGGCAAATTTAAACCAAATATTAGCTACGAATTTGCCACGGAATCAAAATATTGTCACTTATTCCGTGACAATTTCGTGGCAGATTGCCACGGAATTTTTTTCATTTTTTTTGTTCTAATTTATTAATGATATTGGTTTATAATAATTTTTTATCCATACCTTTTAAATAATAATGACAAAATGTTTTGTAAGTATTTTAATTTATTTATTTTCTAATGCGTTCATTTTTTAAATGAATTGAAAATAAGATGTATTATTTTTTAATATATAAATATATGTTTATATTAAATTAATAATTTTTAAATAAATGATTTTTTTTATTTCGATTATAAAAGCCATTAAAAATTATTGTGAAGAACTATATTATCATTGAGTATATCTAGAAAAGTATGTTACGCAAAGTAATGATGAAAAAAAAGGGGTTAAATTTTTTTTATGTGTTTCATGGCAAATCCATGGCAATCTGCCATGGAATTGTCACGGTATGGCAGATTGCCACGGAATTTTTTTCTTTTTTTTTAAATTTATTAATTACATTGGTTTGTAATAATTTTTGTTCCATACCTTTTAAATAACAATAACGTAATATTTTGTAAGTATCTTAACTTATTTATTGTCTAACGCTTTCATTCTTAAAATTAAATTGAAATTAAGATGTATTATTTTTTGTATCGAAATATATGTTTGCATTAAATTAAAAAATTTTAATTAACTGATATAATTTTTTTTTACTAAAAAAGCCATTGAAAATTGTTGTGAAGAACTATATTATCATTGAGAGTATTTAGAAAAGTATATTATGCAAAGTAGTGATAAAAAAAGAGTTAAATTTTTGTTATGCGTTCTGTGACAAATTTGTGACAGATTAGGGCCAAAGAAAATAGAAGGGCTAGCTGTGCCAAACACCGGAGGTTCTATCAGCTTCACAGAACATGAGATGAGAGCAGTATTTTCTGTTATATGATTTATAGTTAAATGTTCATTTTAATAATTACTATTAAATTTGTACATGTTCAATCAAATTCTGTACTTTATTATTATTTTAATACTTCTTGCAGTGTGCGAAGCAAGGGGGTGACTTTGACTATCTTGCATTATTTGAAAAATTACACCAGTTTCAAGATGGTCCCAATAAGGGTGAATTTGTAGATGAGAGATTCCACAAAATCATTGTATGTCTCATATTAATTTCATTTTTTAAATATTGCATAACACTTTAATTTTTGTTTATATTTTCACCTTCAATTATTCAGGAAAATGTCCAAACGATGAAGTCGCAGTACTCTGCCATAGAGTCTATTGATTCAGCATCCACTCCAGGTTCTGTGCCAGATGAGAAAGCTGTGCTTTTGTCGGCTGCAAGAGGATTGAAAAAGGGCAGGGTCTATTGCATGGGATCTGAGGCCTCACGATTTCGACTTCAGTACCGTTAGACTGGGGCCTCGTCTTCGGGATCATCCGTGGATATAGAGAAGCTCCGTGGCGAGTTTGAGTAGACCCTTCAGCAAGCAACTCGAGAACAGGTTGGACAAAAAGGACAAAGAGATAGAGAAAGAGAGGAAAAGGACGAAACAGACTTTGAAGAAAAAAAGATAAGAAGATGTCTGCATTGATTGAGATGAATCGCATAGTGATGCAACATCTTAACTTACAAGTGCCCTCTATTCCCTCTTCTGACTCTAATGATTCTGATGAGGATGACTCTGGCCCTTCAGCAGCTGATGATAGTTAGATTAGTTTTATTTTTATGTGACTGTTAAGTTTGGATTGCTTTGATTATGGATTTAGTATTATTACTATCATTTGATGATATATGATTATTTGTATATTTGAACTCTAAACAAATTATGGAGTTTTATGGTTCGCTAAAACAATGTATTTTGCAGTTGTGCATTGTGTACTGGAAATATGATTTGGGACGTGGTAGGCGATGTATTGTGCATGTGTGTAGGGAGTATGATATTTCTGCAATGTTGTAGAGTGTGTATAGTGCATATGTGTGTATGGATTATGAATTATAAATGTTATAGCTTGTTTGTTGTGTATATGTTTGTGGAATGTGATTGGAAACTTTGTAGGCAGGGAGTGTGACAAGGATTGTGCATATGTGTTGTGCATACTGGTTGCTATGGAATTGTGAATTTGAATCAGTAACGGGTTTTGAAAATTGAAATTATAGAGAGTAGTTTGCTACAGATTTTTAATTCCGTGGTAAATCCGTGCCAAAAATTTTTAATTGCCATGGATTTGCCACGAAAAATTATTTCTCCTATTGATTCTATGGCAAATCCGTGACAATTTGCCACGGACATGCCTACTAGAGAGAACATATGTGGCAAATCCCTGGCAATCTGCCACGGATTTGCCACAGAAAGCTTATATTCAATATTGTTTCCATAGCAATCTGTCACGGAATTGCCACGAACGTACCTGATTGAGAACAGTCCGTGACAAATCCGTGACAAATTTATAACAAATTGTCACGGATTTGCCACGAAAGTTACCTACTTGAGAACAGATCAGTGACAAATCCGGTGGCGATTGCCACGAAAGTTACTTGCTTGTGAAGAGTCCGTGGCAAATCCGTGGTAGATGCCATGGATTTGCCACGGACAAACTATATTCCATATTGTTTCCATGGCAAATTCGTGGCAATCCGCCACGGATTTGCCTCGGAAAGTACACGCTTGTGAAAAGTCCGTGGCAAAGCCGTGATGCATTGTCACGGTTCCCTTGCAATATTTCTCCCCTAAAGGTGATACCAACTTAATCAATCCGTAGCAAATTCGCGGCAAATTGCCACGGAAAAATATTTCCCTCGCAAAAAATTATTAGCGATGAAGGTTTTTGCCACAGACCATTTCCGTCGTAGATCCGTGGCAAAATCTGGTTTTTCCACGGATTTGTCCGTGGCAAATTTCTTGTAGTAACCATACAACAAAAATAACATATTTTACTCTTTAATAAACAAAACTAAGATACAAAGATGAAGAAGAAAAAAAATCGATTCAATTCTTGACAAATAGTAATTTTCTTGGCATCTCTATAGCAAGGAAGAATAAATTTGAAAGTAGAAGTGAATTATAAAAAAAAATATCTAAAAAGAAAAGTAAGAGACGTGCAAGTCGCAGTAGTCTTTTCCTGTCAAATATAGAAGTTACTTTGTAAGAATAAAAAAGACGACACCACATTGTGAGAGTTGAGTGAATGAAAATACCTATAAAATAAGTCATGTGAAAGTCATGTGATGAACTTTCGTAAGCACTTAATAGTTTTAATTAATGAAAGAGATATTTTTAAAATGTTTTAAAAGGTCGAGGGCTAAAATTACACATTTTAAAATTTGAGGGTGAAAATTAAAATTTGTAAAAATTCAAGGATGACTAACATATTTTACCTAATAAAAAATAGAAAGATGGAGAACTATTTTAAGAAATTAATAAATGAAAATTCGGGAAATAAACAACTGAACAAAACCAAGCAAGCTTAATAATACCCTTGTTTTTTTGGATAATGAAACAAAACCTGTTGGTCGTAGCCTAGTTTGAATAAAAAAATTGGGCAATTGGTTGCGATGGAAAATATATTATACACACCGATGACAATATGGTCTCTCCCACATATATATATATATATATATATATATATATATATATATATATGTTGCTGTCAAAATAATGAGCCGATGTAACCAGGTATCGACTACACTTTTAATAAACACAAACGATCCGATATGGTGAAATAGAAAATGGTATCAGATCTTTTTGTTTGAATCAGGGATCGGGTTCCTTGAACTTACTATAGAAAGGGTTCAAGACAGTCAATTGAAAATGCAAAACAGAAGAACTTTCGCAACAACAAGCATATATGTGTATTGATTCACTTCAAAGAAAGTATAGAAAAGTCTTAAATTTTGAAAGAAGAATGGAAAGCTATAAAGAAAGTTGGAAATAAAGCTGTAAAGGAAAGCTGTAATAAAACGGTAAGAAAGCTGTAAGGAATTGAACTCTTAGGCTAAAAAGCTGTAAATGATGACGTAATAGAAGAAATTGAAATTTGATACTGTTGGTTGATGATGGTTGTGTTTGGGTTCTGGGCAGCGCTTCTATTTTATACTTGCTGCAATCGAGCCACTAACAGATCGTAGAGTTTCTTCCGGCCAAAGAATGCTCTCAACGGTCGTGCAGAATTTTTGCGCCGAAAGATCATGAATTCGTTTTACTTCTTATCGGCTTTGTGGTGCCGATGTTGACCATGACTAACGGCTGCTCAACATGTTGACTTTATCGGCTCGACAAAACTTATCGAATCGGCAACGGCTCAAAGTAACCGTTGCGTCTGCTCAACAAAATTGATATCAACAAAATATATATTGTATGCCCCAGGTCCTTTTGGAAATGGCACCATTTTGGTCAAAATCCGCCCTTGTATTAGTTTTGGCCCCATGTTGATAGAATATTTTTTATTGTATATTATTTCTTTCTCCATCAAAATAAATATATTAGAAATAACGTGTTTTCAAGTTTAATTATATACAAATCCATATGGGCGGTCATGAATTATTCAAAATCTTTTTTTTTTTTTTTTAAGTTAGCCTGTGGCCGGTGGCTAGGTTAGCAATATTTAGGCTACTTTATTGCTACTATTCTTGGACTAATTTTACAAATTATGCTTTTGATAATCTTAATTCTAATGAATTGATTTTGCTTTGAAATTAAATTTTCAAAGTCATTTTTGGATCCTTGACGACTGTTTAGATAAGAGATAAAACTATAAATTTAAAATTAATGAATAAATTATATGCAAGAATATGTCAGATGATTATTTATTTTTAATTTTTAAGAAAAATATCGAATTATAAAATGATTTTGGGAATGGACTAGTTCCCTCGGTGGTCTAAGTTTTCCGATATCTAACAAAAATGTAATTTTTAATTAGAAAATGTGAAAAATATTATATTTTCAATCATCGAGTGTGCACTTCTGTTATTCTCTTTCATATGGATATTTATTTTCATATTATTTTATGTTGAATATCAAAATGTTTATATATTATTTCAATAGGGAATGTTTATAAATTATTACACAATTTCTATAATTGAAATTACGGTTCTGGAATCCCACAGAGACACACAACGTGAATGCCAGACGAAGAATTTCAATGCCGACAAGCAGAGTAATTATACTGTTGCAAGAATTGAACATTATTTGCTTTTTTTCCAAGACCTTTTTTTTTCTCTCACTTTAATGCCTGTAATATTCTGCTTTCCAAAAGCTAGATTTGCTTGTAGAATATTCCCTGGCATGCACATTCTGCTAATTATATCAAACTTTTTCTTCTCTTTTTTCAATTGAATCAACGTGTAATATATCATGTTATATTTTTAGACACTTTAGAGAGTGGGAGGGAGAAATCGATATTTCAAGCATGCTTTTTAGGAGTTGTTAGTTAGGGTTTGTTTGATAATTGATTAGAAGAAAGAGGTAACATGATTTAGGATTTAATTATTAATCTTGCATTGTCTTTTGTTTGATTTAGGTTGTATAACCAAGAAGAACAATTTTATATGAATAAATCATCTTGCAAATGAGTAATAAAATTATGTTACGAGTTTGGAATTAACTACGTTTAAATTCTAACTTATTCGAATGAAAATAAGTAAAGACAATAATAACAAGTATAAAGCTTCAAAGTATGCAATTGATCACTGGATAAAATTTAAAAGATCTTAAAAATATTATGCATGATATCTTTCTTTTTTATGCCACTTTAGCCTTCTCATTTTTGTATTTTTTTCATTAATTTTAATAAATAATTATGAGTTTATGTCAAACCCCACCACAAAAGATGGCGACTTTCATTAAAAAAAAAAAAACCCACCTAATTTATATCTCTAATAATTCTTTTAAAGCACTGATCTAAACTTCATCTAAGTAAATGCTATCCTCCCCAATCGAAAATTTGCTAAAAAATTTCAAAATTCATCCAATTTACCAATTTTTATCAATCCGTTTGAATTATTTAAGATCAAATATATATAGCATCATATTTTTGGGGTGGAAAATTAGTCCACCCCCATTCTTTTCTAATCTATGACCTCTAATGGTTGGGGGTGGGGGGATTTCAAACAGTAATGCCCAATAGGTTAATCAGAAATTCTCATGACATCACTAAATACATTTGAAATATTTGTTTTTTGCTACAAAAAGATAAAGCAAAAATATTCTCATTTAATAAAAGAAGAAAGCTTTATTCATTAATGTCAAAATACACTTAAGGGTTCACCCATAGTTGGGTGATATATCAGGAACATCGATCCACCATTGTCTTCCTCATCCTTGCAAGCAGAAATCTTTCAGAAACACATTCTGAAAGAAACGGCCACCGGCAAACGAGACCACCAACTTCATGAAGGAACTGAAAACCATTTCTCCTTTGCTTTCTTCTAAGCAATTGGCGAATGCAAGATGATGAGACCACCTATGTATAGGTCCAACCATGATCAAAATATTTAGACATCATTTACTCACAAGATTTTGATAGAATATTGTCCTTCTTAGATGGCTAAAAATGCACGTACGTTCTTTTATACTACTCAAACAAAAATAAGTTTGTAATGCTAAAGGGATTTAACTTGAACATTTGTAACAAGTTCATGTATATGGGATTTCGAATGCATTGAACCCCAAGATCACTTACTAAATTTGCTTTGATTATTATTACTATTATTATTCTTTAAAAATGATACATGAACTTCTTCATTTTTAAAAGATTATTTTATAAACTTCATCACAGTTGCATCCAATAAAATGTTAATGAAAACAGAAATCTCTTTTAAATTATTATCCTTTCCAAGTTATTGTTATTACGTGGTTTAAGGGTGTACGGAGAGAGAGAGTGAGAGAGAGTGAGTGTGTGACAAATCTAGAAAGTGACATCATAGGAGACTTTCTTAAATCTTGTTAGGCAACTGTTAACGTGGTATAAAAAGGTTAAAAGCATTCGTTTCATGAGATGAAAATATCATCTTACATAACTTTTCTCATAGGGGTGTATTTTAGATTCTATATTAAATGAATTAAAACTTTATCACTCTACGGAGCCTAATTATTGAACAATAATATCAATGACTTTATATACAATTCGTTTAATAGGATGGATTTTAGCCCTCATACATGCATTTGGAACACACACACACACATATATATATATATATATATATATATATAAGGATTTAACTAAAAATTTGGGTTTCTTGAAATATAATTTTAAATGCTAGAGGACCGAATACTTCTCCATGCATATGTATACACTTGTTTGAAATGAGGATATCAATTTTAATATCTTAATAAATCATGAACAAAAGACTCAAATTGTGACAATAAAGCATTTGGACAAAACAATAGGATAAAAAGGTTACATCAACAATCCAGAAAGTAAAAAAAGAAGGAAATAAAGCCGTCAAAAAAGAAGGAAATAAAGCCGTAACAGTAAACTATCAAAAAAGAAGGAAATAAAGCCGTAACAGTAAACTATGTTACAAGTTGGAAATTAACTACGTTTAAATTCTAACTTATTCGAATGAAAATAAGTAAAGACAATAATAATAAGTATAAAAGTATGCAACGATCACCAGATAAAATTCAAAAGATCTTAAACAATAT
>JANUWF010003018.1:0-39927 GCA_026120185.1 Voacanga thouarsii
ATTCTAGTATCCTTTGGTAAGATTGTGGATACTTAGTTCTCCAATCTATAAAATAATTTTTCATAGGTCCTAAAAGATTTTCTATGAAATTGACTACTTCCTCAGCTATCATTTGATAAGTATATCTCTGCAATCCATTTAGTACATCAGATTCCCATCTATCTATCACATCTTCCCAATTCTGAGGATGAAAAGATGGCATTGTTAATTCACTTACCGATTTATGTTGAGGTGGTAAGTTATAAATTACTCCTGGGGGTTGTTGGAGTCCTATTTTCTTACTATAGTAGTCTCATAACCTCCTCCTATTGTAGGTATAATCCTAGAAGGTTCTCTTTTTGGTAATTAGGATGAAGTTGATTGAGGAACATCATGCATTGGTGATACCTCACTAACACCACTTATTTGACTAGTACTAGGATTCATGTTTACCCACATTTCAAACTGTGTATTATCTACATGTTTGCTATATTCTAAAACTAGAGGAGTTTCTATTTTATTTACCCATGCTTCAAATTGTGAATTATCAGTATGGATACTAGGTGCTAAATCTATTATTGATTCAGGGATAAAATCCAATTCTTCATTCTTATGAATCATTGGATAATCATCTCTAATACCTTGTACTCTCGTATACCAATCAGCTTCATCTAATTCTGGTTTTTCTTCAAAATGTTGTCGCCAATCATAATCTATGAGTACTGATTCTAAAGTTTCTTCTGGTAAGAAAGTCTTGTAGATTGGAATACCGTATTTATTCATGATGTACTACTTAATCCCCCTGTTCGGGTTTCAATGGTATTATCATCATCAGTGACTAGGTATTTGGCAAAAATTCGTTGGACTACTCTTTCACCCTTTTCTAATGTTATAGGTATAAACCTATTATTCTTAAGAATAATCTTTATTTGGTCCTTATAATTAGAATCTATTATTCCGACTGTATTAGCCAATGAAATTCCTTTTTTATAGAGTGATGATCTAGGGGTTATCATTAAATGTTCATCTACTTCCATATCTACTGTTATTCTAGTATCTATTTCTATCTCAGATAATGTATTTATGACTACTGACTGAACTAAGCTAAAATCATATCCTGCACTTCCTATAGTTTGTCTTTTAGGAAGTTTAGCTTCAGGATTAATGATACTAAACTTTCTAGTCATCTGAAGGATCTTCCTAATCTGAATAGATACTTCTTAAATAAAAATCTAATTCTTCTTCTTCTCTTTGTCTAATCTTTTTCTTTATCCAAGCTTTTAAAAGAAGAAAAATTTCTTTGTTCTTGTGATCTTTATAACGAAGTTTGATTTCTTTGTATAACCTATCAAGGGTATATAAAGAACTCAATTCTAACTGTCCTAGGCTAATTAGTGCTTGTGTAACCGTACACTGTGCCATTATTTGGTCTCTACTAAACCATGTATCAAATTCTAAATTATTTAAAGATGAAGTTCCTAGTGTTTTTAACTCAGGTGTATCCATCTTTTTACTCATATTCATATTGTGGATTTCCTATATCTGCTAAGTCCCTTTTCCACTTGTCTATACTCCTTTCTATATATCATTTGTTCATTTTGTGAACACCAGCTGTCTATTAATTTAAATAGGTCTTTATTATCACTTGTTTCTACATAATACATTATCTTGGCCCTAAATTCAGAAATAGATTCTAGATTATTTCTGTCTATTTGACTAAGATGGAACAAAGCTTGTTGGATGTTTTTACTATTCTTGTTCTTCATCCTCTTGTTCAGTTCCTATATAATTACTAAACCTTCAACTGATATTGCCATTGATTTCAGTATAATACTAGGCACTAGTTGGGACTATTATTGGCTTGTCCAAAATTCTGCTAATATTCCAAGTATCTCCTAGAAGATCATGGTTCTCTATCTTCTTTCCTGGTAATACTTTTATTCCTCTACTTGCTAGGAATCTAACTATTTCTATTTCCCTAACAGTGTATCTTACATTACTTCCAGAGGTTACTTTTCCTATGATATTCTGACAAATCAACAGATTTTCAGCATTTTCTACCATGTTATAACCTTTACTTTTGACCACTATTTTAAGATGTTCACGCATTTGGTCAATACGAAACAGGTAGTCTGGCATTATATATACTATCTGACTATTTTGACTCATGTCAACTTCCATATTTTCTATAATTGCTATAATTATGTCATTATGTCTTGTATCTAGGAGTCCAATGAAAACTTTTGTTCCTAACTCTTTCCTATGGATTCCTTTAATACCGATCATAATGCAGCCTAAATGAAACAATTCATTGTTCTCTCTTAACAATGCATCCCTACTTTCTCTAGTTATTACTGGTAATACTGTTGTACTTTTGTCATTGGAACTTGATATCAAATATTCTCTGTACAAATTTACTAGTTTATAATTCCTACTGGGACTATAATTATATACATATTTAGAGGCAATTGGCTAAATTTTATTGTCTCTAAAATTTGCTAATTGTTGTTTTGGATCAACAACTGTTTCTACTATTTTAAAGGGTCTAATCTTTTTTGCTCTATCTATTACCCTTTTTATCTTACCATAAGTAACTATATCCAACTTCTCTTTTTCTTTTACTTTTGAAGTTGCCATTCTAAAATCTTTCTATATATTCCCATTTATGAACTAATTTGTTACTTATCAGATTATAGATACTGAATGTATGCTTAATCCAGTATTCTAAAATCTCCACTTCTCCTAATTCTATAGTTTCATGGACTATTGAAATCAAAGGTCTTTCTTTAGGTACATCTATGATTTCAATATCATACTTCATGATGATCTTTTGTTTTCTTTTCTTCAAGTACTACTACCTGAGGTTTTCCAAGTAGCAAAGATATGAGATTTAGGCTTTCTTACAGGCTTCCTTCCTGTTTCCACATTCAAACTTTCTAAATATTTACTAATGGATGCTAACTTATTAGAAATTTCTATATTTCTTGTTGGGGCTTCTATTTTTTCAATTATTTCAAGCAACAATAATATAATTACATTATTCTGCCTGATAATTACTTTATCACCCGGAGTTGTGATACTTTTATTAACATCATCTTCTTTATCAAGGATTCCTACAGCTCCTTCTAAATACTTTCTGCTTTCTATCAAAGCAGTCTGGTAACCTGGATTATTTATTAGGTCACTTATTATGAATTCCTAAAATCATTTTGCAATGCTTATCTATTGTAGCCTGTGTCTCCTTTCCATATTCTAAAAGTTGTCTTATTTCTAAGATTTCCTTCTTAGTATCTTCTAAGAGTTGTCTACTTTCTACTTTGGGTCTTAGAGTTCCCACTAGTTGATTTAATCCTCTTTGGTTAGAAGATTTCTAAGCATCCTAACTTGTAAACTATTCTTTACAAAATCTAAACTAGACCTTAATTGTTCTATTCCTAAAACAATTCTATCTCTAAATTCTAGATGCTTTCTTGAAAAATCATTTAAAACCTGGTTTTGTTTTAACTGGCTGTTCAAGACTATAGTTATCAAGCTACTATTAGGTTAAGTTGACTGTCTGATCCGTGATACAAATGTTTAAAGTTATATTTTGAAATTGGTCCCTTAAAAGTACACCATACTTGATGTTTGTCTAAACTTGTCTTTTGGACAAAAGTCCTTTCTGCAAGGTCTAAGTATTCTAATTTCTTTTTCCTTTCCATCTTGTCAATCTATCCTATCTTGAGAGAATAGAAACATGCTTCCTCTATTTGTTATCCTAGATAAGTATCATCTATCCTTTTTCGCATCCATGCAAATAAAATTATTCTAGCTACCACAAAAAATGCAAGATGCTATGCAATGCATGACTTTTTCCCATAGTCAAAGGTGGTTTTGGGCGGGGTATTACAAATTAAGGACTGTTTTCCTTTTTATTCCAGACAAACAAATCATTTGAAAATTAAACAAGCAGTCTTACACAAAATGCTAAACTCTTTCTAAAACCCAACTTTGACAAGACTTTTAGAAACCCTTAATTGCTATTTCCAAATAAAGCAGATTATGATCAATTTTCTCCCAAGAGGGACAATCAACGTTGAGTACTCAATAAGGGTAGACCACCAGGACTAGTCTTTGAAGGGTTAGGGTAAGTCTCTCAGTAGGTGGCCACCTCTGAGGGGTGAGTCCTTCCTGGATAGGATGCCAGTCCGGTAGGTCATACCGGTCCGAGCTAACAAGTTTCAGTCATGTGGACTGTGTGTTCTGGAGTGGACAACCGGTAAGTTTGGGTGTAGAGATGGAGGAGTATCTCGCCCGGTAGGCTGTACACCTACCTTTTGTCAGCATTGCACAAAGTGTGGCATTCTAACTGTTATTGCTCACGGGGCCCAACGTGTGGTAACCCATGGCTACCCATTTGAGTGGTTGTATTTATGGCGCACATGTATGATTTGAAAAGTGAAACACCATTCTTTATTTTCAACACTTATTTATTGCTTGCCAGCACTTTTCCTTATGAAACTTTTACAATTTGCATACATGAATTATTTTACCTGAAACACTTAAAGCACGCATGGGCTTATTGAGATTTTTATCTCACCACCATTTATGCTATATTTTCAGGAAGATCCTGCTGTGGAGATCATTAGCTAGAATGTTGCCTTGCTTGAAGACTCTTGATATTTACTTTAAGTATTGTTTGAGAGATTGTTGCAAACAATTTATTTTGGATTTGTGCCAGTATTCATCTTTTGGGTTGTAATAAATTTAATTTTAAAGTCTTTTGTTTTATTCTATTTTCATGTAACCTAGTTATAAAGACCCCTTGTCCTTTGGACGGGGCGACATCCCCGGCCCTGATGGGCCTTGGTAGTGGGGTGTTACAGACGCCGTAGCAAGTTAGAAGCAACCAAAGAATACTACTGAGATACGAAGTTTTCTTGGATTGGTTGGGTACAACCAACGTTTCATTAAGAATTTCTACACTTTGGCTTCACCAATGATGTGACTATTAAAGAAGGATGTTGCTTTTGTTTGGAGCGAGAAGTGCGAGAGGAGTTTCCAAGAGCTTAAAAGGAGATTGGTAACAGTGCCAGTATTGAGCTTACCCGAGGTCGATAAGCCCTATGCACTCTATACGGACGTATCCAAGGATGGTTTAGGAGTGGTGCTGATGTAGGATGGGAATGTCATCGCTTATGTGTCTCGGAAGCTAAAACCACATGAAGTCAATTATCCGACTCATGATTTAGAGCTGGCAGCTAAGTATTTGCCTTGAAGAGGTGGCGACATTATCTGTACAGAGCGCAGTATGAAGTCTTCACTGACCATAAGAGTTTGAAGTACAATTTCACATAGAAGGACTTGAATCTTCAGTAACATAGATGGATGGAGTTCTTGGAAGAGTATAGGTGTCCTATTAACTACCATCTTGGCAAAGCGAATGTGGTAGCTGACGCTTTGAGTCGTAAAGTGAAAAGAGCGCACTTGAGAATACATGAACTGTTGGCAGTGCTGGAAATCCTAGAGCATTAAGCAGAAGTTCAAGAGAGGAAGATCTGTGTAAGTAACTTGACCATGAGGCCTGATCTGGAGCAGGAAATTGTAGTAGCCCAGTAGGGCAGTGTAGAGTTTTAAGTTCTCAAAGGAAAAGAGATTGGGAGGGGAGGTAAAGATTTTTAGATTAACAAGGAAGGGATACTGTATTTTTGGGACCGGATATGTGTACCTAACACCTAGGACTTAAAGAAGAGGATTTTAGACGAAGCTCATAGGAGCAAGTATACCATACACCCTGGGGAAGTAAAGATGTATCATGACTTGAAGAAGAAATATTGGTGGGTTGGAATGAAGAAGGATGTGGTACAGTATGTATCAATGTGCTTGACGTGCCAAAAAATTAAGGTAGAGCACAAGAAGTCTGCGGGTCTATTGCAACCGTTACTGATTCCTGAATGGAAACGGGAAGAGGTAACTATGGATTTTGTGGCTGGCCTCCCTATGACCAAGATGCTCAAGGATACTGTTTGGGTGGTAGTGGACAGATTAACCAAGACAGTACATTTTATACCGGTGAACGTAAGAGACTCTATGAAAAAGTTAACTCAGACTTATACCCGGGAAATTATAAGATTGCATGGCGTACCATCAAGTATCATATCAAATAGCGACCTCAGGTTCACTTCGAGATTCTAGAATAAGTTTCAAGAGTTTTTGGGTACTATGTTGAAATTCAGCACCTCTGCACATCCGCAGACCGACGGTCAATCTGAAAGAGTCATTCAGATATTGGGCGATATGCTCCGAGTGTGAATTTTGGACTTTGGAGACAAGTGGATTAAGTGTTTGCCGCGTGCAAAATTGGCATATAACAACGGTCATCAAGCATCGATTGGGATGGCTCTTTACGAAGCATTATATGGACGAAAATGTCAAGTACTGATATATATGGGATGGACAGAAGGGGGCATATTAGGAGGACTGGTGAGGTATGTATACAAGAAATGACGGACATGGTTAGGGTCATTAGAGAAACACTAAGAATAGTGCAAAGCCAACAAAAGAGTTATGCAGATACTAGGAGGAGGGAGCTGGAGTTCCAAGTGTGTGATTGCGTGTTCTTGAAGTTAACTCCTAGCAGTGGAATACTGAGGCAACCGAAAGGAGGAAAGTTGAGTCCTAGGTATTTAGGACCATTTTCGATAATGGAAATGGCTGGGCCGGTCGCCTATAGATTGGATCTACTGGACGGATTAACTGGGATACATAATGTTTTCCATATGTCTCAGCTAAAGAAGTACAACCCCGATCCAAGCCATGTACTTAATGAGGAACCTTTGGAATTGCATCCGATTCTGAGTAATGTGGAGAAACCAATCATGATTTTGGAGTGGAGTATCAAGACTCTTCGAAAGAAGAAGATACCCATGGTAAAAATACTTTCGGATCATCATGGAATGCAGGATGCAACGTGGGAATGTGAATAATGGTTAAGACGGAAGTATCCAGATATGCTCTAGGGGTATGGAACCTGAATTTTTGGACGAAATTCTCTTAAGGGGGAGGGGATGTAATACCCCGCCCAAAACCACCTTTGATCTTTCGGCGAAAAGCCATGCATTGCATAGCATTTTGCATTTCATGTGATATTTTAAAATTATTTTTTCATGCGTGCATGTGATTTGCAAGGTTACTCTTGCATTAATTTATTTAATAAGGAATAGTCGTGTTGTTTGCATTACTTGAGAGTCATTTTAAGTAAAATTTAGTAGAGGAGATAGAGGGATGAGAATTAGAGTGAAAGGAATTTCTTAGAGTATATTAACACCGGAGTTGATTTGGATTAATGGTTAGGTTTGGTGATTATCCCTTGGTGACTTGAGTTCAAATCTTAGCTCTTTCGAATCTTAGCTTCCTTTTTAAATTCTTCTTCTAGGGTTTCTTCATGCTTTTGGACAAAAACCCTAGCTAGCCACCACTTTGATGAGTTTTAAGTGGTATAAGACTCTCTTTGATAAATATTAGAGATGGATAATATATTGGGTGAAGGTCGTATTTTAATTCTCAAGGAAAATTTCTGGTTTAACCTTTTTATTTATTTTGTTATTCTCAGAGAAATATTTTAGCTAAACCCCTAGCTACTCTTAGGAATTTCAGGCGCCATTTTCTTGGGAGATAAATCTCCATATTTATCTTCCAAATGCAAAGATTTTTTATAAAGATATAGACTAATTTATTCTAGCTTTTATTCCTTTAATTTTCGAAAGTCTTAGCTAAGAGCAAATAAATTCCAGATTTATTTAATCAATCAGATTTTATGTTTAAAGTCATGATGGGAATTTAGTTAGCTTGAATTAAATCTATTTTTCTCTTTCTTTCCTTTTTCCTAGCAAAATATTTTGTTGATTTTGAGAATAAAACCCTAGATAAAAATCTAGAAATTTTCCAGCCTTGTTGCCGCCACCTTTGGGTGCAATCCTATCTCAACTCAAATTCTTCCAAGCTAGGGAAGCTAATCCTAAATCCTCTAGCAAGTCAGATTTTATTCTATTTCCAAACAAATCAGTTGTTGTTCCTCTTTTCTTGCAGATTTTCGGTCAGCCTTAGGCAAGCATATGCCAGACGAAATGCTGCACTCCTAAGTGTAGCCATCCTCTTCTAAGCGTAGCTGAAATCATCTAAAACACCTCTCACCAATTCAGATTTATTTTAGCTAAACAAACCAGATTTTTGTTCCCTCTTTTTCCAACATTTCGGCAAGCATTACATACACAAATACTGCACGAAAATCCAAACTCCAAAACTCTTCATTGATTTAGCCAAATTACAACTCCCAAAACTCCCACTTTTCTCTCTCTGATTTGCGTCAAAACAGAAACCAAAATCAGTCCAGAATTTCTCTCTCTTTTGCTTATAGTTTTCACACAGCACAAACACACCCACCTTGTACAGAACTTTGGTAGTCAAAGCCCGCACAAACTCCTTCTTTTCTTGGTCAAAAAATTGAACACGCACAACCTCTCAAGGTGCAATTTCAGACTGCTTTTCTCCCCAAAACCACTCTCAATTTCGACCAGCAAAAGGGTACAACAAACGGCCAGTTTTCCGCCATTGCTGCCCAAAGAGGTTTAGAACCATTAGGAGTCCTTAATAGCATCAACTTCTAAACCCTAAATCAAACTCCCCTAACCCTAAGCCAAAGCAGCCGTCTATTCCATCCTTGTTGCACAAAAATTTCCAGCAAACTCTCCTTTGTAATTTCTGAAAAAAAAAAAAAAAACAAGATGCTCCCTATGGTAAGCGAAAGTCCTCTCAACTTCTTGATTCCTTTCCTTCTATTGATGCTCCTCCTCTTCTTCCCTTGAACCGCGCCATATAGGGACTGATTTCATCTTTCTTTCTTAACTCTTAATCAGGAGGAATTAAAGAAGGCAGCTTTCCCTTCTTCACCAGTGAACTCGTGGCGAACATCATAAGGGCATCTTGATCTTGTTAATCCGGTTGTTGTAAGGTAAGAGAGTTCTTATCCTTGGTGACATAATTAAGGTTTAATGTTATTAATGATATCTATGGGAGTATAATAGCAAGTTGAATGTGTTTAGTTGGGATAGATGTATATTTTGAGATGAGTAATGTGTTAAGCATGTTTAATGGATAGCGATGCTATATTTTGTTGTGATAATAATGGATGTAAATATTGATGGTTAAGTCGAGACCTTTTTGGTATATAGCACATGTCTTTGATGGTTATATGTTCTTGGTATATTCATTTTAAGGAATGGGTGATTTATTTGAAGTTAGATGATGGGACATGATTTGTTTATGGGAATAAGTGAGCTTATATACATGCTTGAGATGATTGAGATCCTGATCATGGTATTATGTGATTCTTGATCAGAAGGTTATTTGAATGAAGCAAGCAGTTGATTTTTATCATGTTCATCTGAGGCGTACCACGTAAGTCCTTGCATATACTCTTTTTGTTAAATGCTTGTGGTGGCAAGTCAAATGTTGTAAAGCTTTGTGAAGATATTGTTCAACTATGATTACTTGGGTTGTGAACGTTGATATTTAATCTCTAAGTGGTTTTATCAACTAATGCCTTTATCAAGAACTGTTTTTCTCTTAAATGTTTCAGAAAACTCTTTTCTTTTCTTTTTTTTTTTAAGAAAACCATGTTTTACAAAGCCAATGTATGGAAACACTATGAATCAGGAATTGACGGATATGTTTGTTGAGAACTCAATAAGGGTAGGCTAATAATACTAGTCTTGGAGAGCTTGGGTGAGTCTTTTGGCAAGAGGCCACCTCCAGAAGATACGTTCTGCTTGAAAAGGTGACATTATTGATTGGTCAGGCCTGTCCGAGCTAGTATTTATACTTGGTAAGGCATTATTTCCCGGCATGGACAACCGAATGGTTTTGTTTGGTGTAGAGATTGAGGAGTATCTCACCCGGTCGGTTGTATACCCACCTTGATTAGAATGCCCAAAGTGTGGTAATCTGATCCTGTCAAGGTGCATAAAGTGTGGTGCCTTGACCATTCTCTTATTATAGGGCCCAAAGTGTGGCGCCATGACTGTTTATTCGAGTGGATGGTTTATTTTATACCAAGGGTGACAATGAGAAAACTGCACTCCTTACAAAGTGAAATTATTTATGACTTGCCAAATATTTTCGTAAATGTTTTTAGCTATGCATACACAAACTATTCAAAGTACCGTGTGCACGCACCGGACTTACTGAGATGTTAATCTCACCCTATTTTTATATCATGTTTTTAGGAGACTGATACTGCTGAGCGAGCGGGATGTCTTGTAGTTGGAGCTTTTGCTACTTTATTTATGTTTGAGAGACAAATGTTCAGTTATGTTTTTAGTACCGATATTTGCATATGTTTAGTCTTACTCAAGTTTGATTTTGATGTAATAAGAGCTACCCTTTATTTATCTAAGCTTTAACATCTTTGGTTCGACTTTATATTACGTACCTCGTTTTAAAGACCCCTTGTCCTCGGGACGGGGCGACATCCTCGCCTTTTATGGGTACGTAGTAGTGGGGTGTTACAGCACCGGTGTTGAGAGTACTCGAAGAAGGTAAAACCTATTCTTTGTACACGAATGCCTCTAAGAAAGGTTTAGGGGTAGTGTTGATGCAAGATAGAAAAGTTATTGCCTATCCATCGAGGAAGTTGGAGCCGCACGAGGTGAACTATCCAATGCACGACTTAGAGTTGGCTGTGATAGTGTTTGCTTTGAAGAAATAGTGACACTATTTATATAGAGTAGATTACAAAGTCTATGCAGATTAGAAGAGCTTGAACTATATATTCACGCTAAAGGACTTGAACTTAAGGCATAGAAGATGGATGGAATTCTAGAAGAATACAAGTGTCCAATTAACTACCATCCAGGGAAAGCTAAGTTGGCAGCTGATGCGTTGAGTCAGAAAGTGAGTATGGCTAGTATAAGGGTGCAAGAAGTTCAAATAGTGCAAGAATTCTTGGGACAAACGACAGAAGTAGGAGAAGGAAAAATTAGCTTGAGCAACCTGAAATAGGAGCTGGAGTTGAGGTAAGAGATTATTGGGGTGCAGCGAAACAATCAAGACTTTGAAACTTTTAAAGCAAAGGAAATCAAAAGAGGAAATAAGGAATTTCGGACTGACGAAGGTGGAGTGTTGTATTTCTGAGAATAGATATATGTACCAGATGAGGTAAAGATGTATACTATTCACTCGGGTGAGGCAAAAATGTACCAAGACTTAAAAAAGGCCTACTGGTGGCCAGGAATGAAAAGGGATGCGATGCAACACGTCTCTACTTGCCTGATGTGTCAGAAGGTAAAAACAGAGCATATGAAGGTAGTTGGATTACTTTAACCATTGCATATTCCTGAGTGGAAGTGGCAAGAGGTGACAATGGATTTTGTTACCGAGTTGCCAATATTGAAGGCTATTAAGGAAGCTGTATTGATTGTGGTTGACAGGTTGACCAAGACCGCTTATTTCATCGCGAGTAAGTTTGAAGGACACTTTGGAAAAGTTGGGCTAGTACTTCCATTCGAGAAGTCGTTAGATTGTATGGTGTACCATCGAGTATTGTATCCGATAGTCATCCCATATTTACCTCATGTTTTGAACCAAATTTTAAGATTCAATGGGAACGGCTCTGAAGCTCAGCACTTCTTCTAATCCACAAAAATATGGACAATCCAAAAGAGTTATCCAGATATTGGAGGATATGTCTAGGGCTGGCATGTTGGATTTCGAAGATAAGTGGTTGGATTTCTAAGTTAGCCTACAACAATAGTTATCAGGCATCAATTGGTATGACACTTTATGAAGCGTTATATGGACGAAAATGCCACGTAACATTCTACTGGGGTTAGACCGAGGATGGACAAATCAGCATGTTTGGGGAGGTGAATATTGAAGAAATGACAGAAAAAGTAAAGATGATAAAAGAAGGGCTGAAAGCCGCGCAAATCTAACAGAAGAGTTATGCTGATAACAAAAGAAGAGAGTTGGTGTTTCTAGTAGGAGATCAGACTTTTCTAAAGATAACACCTAATAGAGGAAATCTAAAGCATCCTATAGGAGGGAAGCTGAGTCCTAAATATTTAGGACTGTTTCCAATGATCGAAAAAGGTTGTACCCATAGCATATCGATTGGAGCTACTAGAAGGGTTAGCGGGAATTCATGATGTCTTCCATGTGTCCCAGTTAATGAAATACAACCCTGATTCAGAGAATGTATTAAATGAGGAGCCATTGATTCTTCTACCTGACCTAAGCTACATGGAGAGACCAATTAAAGTTCTAGATCACAATGTCAAGATGTTGAGGAATAAGCCGATACCTATGGTGAATATTTTATGGGATCATCACAGTTCTCAAGACAAGACTTGGGAAAATAAAGATGGGGTGAAGGGAAAGTATCTAAATTTGCATTAGAGGTATAGCACTCTGAATTTTGGGATAAAATTCTCTTAAGGGAGAGAGAATGTAATACCCCGTATTTAACCACCCTTATTATGTAGGGGAAATCATGCATGTCATAACATTCTATATAGCATTTGGTAATTTGAACTATTTTCATGAATCTATGAGTTCCATGAGTTTGCTATTTCTTGATTTTATTTATGATGATATAGTTGTGTTAGTTGAGTTGGTTGAGCTTTTGTTTTACTGAGGAAATTTATTAGAAGGGAAATGAAGTAAGTAGTGGGAGTTAAGGGAATTTGTTAGAGGAATATTTAAACAAGAGTTATTGTGGTTTAGTGGATAAAGCTTGGTGTTTATTTCCTAGTGGGCTTGAGTTCGAATCCCAACTCTTGCAAATCCTTTTCTTTCTATTATTCTTTTTTCCCTAATTTTCCTATGCCTTGGTCGAAATTTTCCTTAGAGTAGCCGCCATCTTGGAGTCCAACTCCTAAATCTAGAGTGTGAATTATCCTGGGTTTATTTGATAAATGATTTGAAAATAAATTGAATTCTTATTTTAAATATATATATATATATATATATATCTTATCATAATCTTTTAGGGAATTTTAAATACTACAAATCTGGATTTTTAAAAATCTATTATCTAAGTAATTTAATAGGAAATAAAGTATATAAATATATATCTTGTTTTCTTCAATGTGGCTGCCACTTTTAAAAGAGATAAGTCTCGCATAATTTTAATCTTCTTCAAATAATTTTTAAAAAGAAAACAAAAGGATAAATGCGAGGATCTGAAATTAATCCTTTATCTCTTGGAATTATGAATTTTTGAAATTGAGGGGAGGGATGAAAAGGATTTTAGTTTTATCTTCAAGAAAACTAGATTTTGATCTTGTGGAATAATTAGCTACTAGTTATTTAAATTTACTTAAAATAATGTAGGGAGTTAATCAAATTATTTCTTGATCAAATAGCTTATTTTCTTCTTGTAATTTTTTCTGGAAATTCACTAAGTCGGCCGCCATCTTAGGAGCTAATTTAGCTCAACTTTAAATCTTCAAAACCTAGGATAAGTTTCCAAGATAACCTTAACCAATTAGGACTTTTATTTGGCCAAAAATGCCAATTTTTCTCCTATTCTTTCCTCCAGATTTTTGGCCACAACATACACACAACATGCACCAAATTTCCAGACCAATTCACTCTCAAACTCTCTCTTGTTGTTGAGCAAAAACGCAGCTTGCACTAAACTCTCTTTTCTTCTCTCATTCTCACCACAACAAGGACCGAAATCAGCCTATTCTTCTCTGTAGATTTTTGGCCACCTTAAGCATCAAAACACATCCATCAACACCTCCAAACCACTGGCCAATTTTGGCTGACAAGAAAAGACCCAAAGCTATCCAACTTTGTTCTTGTGATCAAAAGCCCATAGCAAGGTAGAACTCCTTTAAACTACCAAACACCTAAATCAAACCTTTCCCATTCATCAATCCAGCAAAATTCCCACTCTCTAAACGTCTTAAACTTACGAAATAAGTAGCCTTTTGCTTTTCTCAAAATTTCGGCCAGCACACTCCAAGACTAAAGCAAAACCGAAACAACACTCAAGGTAATCAACCTCCAATCCTTTTGTCTATCTCTCCTTTCATTCTTCCTTTCTTTTTCTCCCTTCTAAATCACGTCTAAAGGGACTGATTTCTTCTCCCTTTTCATGGTGAGCCTTGATTAAAAGCATGTAGGTGGACCAACTACTTCTCTTTTCCATTGAACTGAAGCTGATCACCAAAGGGTTATCTTACTTCTCGAGTCTATTTCTCTATGAGGTATCTAAGACTCTATCTTTGCTAGTTCAAATGGCTTTGATTTTTAAAGTATTGATTTAAGAATTCTTGTAGAGACTAGCATGAATGGATTAGATCGTAAAATACGATGGTGCTGGAAATAGCCAAAGCATGTTTGAAGGGACAATATTATATTTGGTTATGACAAGTCGAGATATATGCTATGTTGGCTAAGATGGGATCTTTTGACGTCAAATGGGCTTATTATGATGATTTAATGCTGGTTGACTATTGGAGTTATTACATTGGGTCATGATTTGGGTGATTGCATGTATTATGATAAATGGCAGAACAAGGGGAAGTTTTGAATGTAATATGATGAGTTAATCAGTTTAGAAGCCATGAATTGATGGTGGATAGGTAATGTGTAGTTTGGGTTCTAATTTTGGAATTGTTAATATATGGATTCTAATTGTAGAATCATTGATTTTAGATAAGAAAGAAGCTTGAAGTGAGGGCAAGCTTTGGCTTTGGTTGATTATTGGGAATTTTCAAGTAAGACCCTGGATAACTATTTTGCTAAATCATACATGTTTGCAAGTCTTTTGTATAATGATGTTCAAGTGATGTTGACATGATGATTGAAATGATGAGAAAATGCTATTATTGTATTATGATACGTGGATTGAGAATGTGCATGTTTTAGTCTCTAAAAGCTTTTGTCAAATCTCAACTTTTAATTGAAAGTGCTTTGAAAAGCTTGATATGAAAAGCACGTTCTGAAAACCCAAGGTATTCAAAGTTTGTGAAAAAGGGAAATGATGATGCACCTACAGGTGAGCATTGAGTACTCATCGGGTGGTAGGCTAGTGGTACTAGTCTTGGAGAGTTTGAGTGAGTCTTCTGGCAGGTGGCCACCTACAGAAGATGAACTCTGCTTAAAGAGATGATAATACTATTTAGTTAGGCCAGTCCAAGCTAGCATGTTAGTCCATGTGGACTTGGTTTTACGGGGTTGGACAACTGGTGTGATGGGTGAGGAGATGGAGGAGTATCTTACCCTAGTAGGCAGATCACCCATTGCCCAGTGTTGAGCGGTTACACTGGGAGCTATCATGATGGTAATCATGATATTAACTTGATATTATTATTTAATCATTGCTAATCCCTTCTTGATTCTATTGTATTGATGACTGGATGGCTTATTTTGAATTGTTTTGAATATGATGTATATTATTCCACTTAATGACTGTTTATTGATGAAAAGTTGACTTGCAAACATATTTTGTGGTTTTCATAAACTTGCATACATGAAATGTTTAATGTGAAATTCACACACACGAGACAAACTGAGATGCCAACCTTGCACAATTTTTATATCATGTTTTTATGAAAGTGCTTTTATTGAGCAGGTTAGAGGTATAAAAGATGATTTATTTTTATTTTTCTTTGTATTCTTTTGAGGGACGAATGTTAGCTTTGAATTTTAGACTTGTATAACTTTTGATTTTGGATAGGTAATATGTAGTTTGGGTTCAACTGTGGTGATCCAAACTACCTGAGGAACAACTGCCCTAAACTGTAACACCCCACTACCTAGGCCCAACAGGGTCGGGGATGTCTCCCCGTCCAAAGGATAACGGGTCTTTATAACTAGGTCACACAAGAAAAAATAAAACAATACATTAAAATTAAAAATTATTACAATCCAAGAATTCAAGATAAATCCACAAATACATTGAATACTCTCGCCTCTCAAAGCAATACATAAAGAAAATAACACAAGGCCTTCAAAGCAAGCAACAAACTATTTACTGATCTACACAGTAGGACCGACCTAAAAACATGGCAAAAGGGTGATGGGAAAAAAAAATCTCAGCATGTCCGTGTGTGCTTTATGTGTTCAGAGAAAGCAGTTCATGTATGTAAGGTGTAAGAACTTCATAAGAAAAAGTATTGGCAAGTAATAAACAATGTTAAAAATCAAGAGTGGAGTTTTGGCTTTTCTAACCATATATGCTCAATGAAATCAACCACTCAAAAGGACGGCCATGGGTTACCACACGTTCGGACCCATAACCATATAATGGTCAGAATGCCACACTTTGTGCAGACTGAGAAAAGGTAGGTGATCGGTCTACCGGGTATGATACTCCTTCTTCTCTACACCCAAACAAAATCGGTTGTCCACTTCAGTAACACACAGTCCACATGACTGAAACTTGCTAGCTCGGACCAGCATGACTAAGTAGTATTGTCACTTTTCCAAGTTGAGTTCATCTTCTGGAGGCAGCCTCCTGCCAGAAGACTCGCTCTTGCTCTTCAAAACTAGTACTACTAGCCTACCCTTATTGAGTACTCAATGTAGTTTATCCCAATTGGGAGAAAACTAATAAAACATAGCTTTACTTGAAAATGGCAATTAAGGCTTTCTAAAGTCCGTGTCAAAATTAGTTTTAGAAACAGTTTGGTGTTTTAGTAAAACAGACTTGTTGCTTTTCAAATAATTGGTTTGATCGAAACAAGTAAGGAAACAAGTCCTTAATTACTTTTACCAAATCAGTGTTCACATACTTCGTGTTTAGCTTGCCATATTAACCTTTTACGGCAAACAAGTTTTACGCAGGAGCTTACCCGATCCTTTAATCGAGATAAAATAAATCTAGCTTGATAATAAAATAACTAGGGTTTGTTTGATGAATGGTCCTAGGTCGTAGATGATATTATTTAAAATAATAATCTATTAATAATTAATGGTTAGAAAATAATTGGTAAATAAAATTAATAATAAGTAAATTTTAATATGTTTTGATTAAAAGATAATAAATGAATTTTATTAGTATTTATGAACATATGACTTACAAGATTAATATTTTACCTATTATTATTATTTATATAAAAGGTTTTATTTAATAATAATAATATTATTATTATTATTATATATAATGTTTTTATACTTTAATTTTAACAAAAGATATCATTTATTTGGTTAAAATATCATTATTTCATATAACAATCCAAATCCACAATTTCCTAGGGTTTTCGAAATCTCCAGAAGAAAATATAGTATTAATTTTTATTAATGAAATAAAATTGGCTAACTTGAATAGATTAGGAACATCAAGGTCATGATCATAGTTCCTATTGCTAACCATGAACATACACTCTACACCAATCAACAAACCATCCAAATCATGAATAAATGCATAGATCCATAGCTACCAACCCATGATCCAAACTCCAGTAAACATAATCATTTTCATGGCTTCAACAAGGATACAATAACATAATACCCTATTCACCAAAGGTGACATAATATCTATCATGCTTAATCATTCATACTACTCACGATATAAAGGCATGCAACAAACCCTAAAACATCATAAAATTCAACCAAGACAAATCATCCTCATGCATCAATCCCAACTCCATCATATAAACACATTCATCCTCATACTTCAATCTCAACTCCATCATATAAACACATGCTAAATCTCCAAACATAATCCATCTTTTTCCAACAACTTCCAATAGACATGAATCTTGAATTTAAAGAGAATATTGAAGAGGCTTACTTGAAAGATGACTACCTTGAAGACGTTTCAAGAGAATCCTCACGCTTGGAAGGCTTGATCCGTCCAAGGAGGAAGAAGAAAAATGGCCATGGTTGGAGTAACCATTTCGGTCGAGAGAGAGAGAGAGAGAGAGAGAGACAGAGACGATGACGTAGATAGAGAGAGACAGAGACAGAGATAGAGATAAAGACAGAGAAAGGATAGAGTTTATTAGTTTATTTCATTAAAGGTTGAAGAGGAATGGAGACGGATATAACTAATCATGTTTACCTTAAGGGTGTTCTTGAGCCCCGAAGAAAATTCTAGTTTTTTATCCGAAAGTGGAACCTTGATTTTAGTGTTTATAAATTGTAGAAATGGATTCAAGAGAGTGAGTAGATGTGATCTGGAGTTTTTGAAGAAGATTGAAGGGGTTTAGAGTGGTCTTAGTCTTGGAGAATGGTAGTGTGTGTTCTTGGAGGTTTGGAGAGAATGGAGAAAATGGAGGAAAGCTGGCCGAAATTTTGCTTGGAAAGGGTGGCCGAATGGATTGGATAATTCTAGTGATTGAATTTTCAAATTTGAGAGAAAAAGGAAAGCTGGTTGTTTGAAATTTAAAAGGAGTAATTTAGGGAGTGAATTATGGTAGTAAATATGGTAAGAATATCTTGGTTGAAGGAGGTCTTTTGGGAGCTTCAATGGCTGACTGGTTTGGCTGGGATTTTGTAGAGACGAATGATGTTTGAATGGGTTCTAGAATGACCAAAATTCAGAGAGTATGTGTGGGAGATTTTCTGGTTGTTGGAAGCCTAAACTGTGGAGGTTTTCATGGAGTAATTTGCTGGAATTTTGAACTCCAGTTGAAGATTTGATTGAAGTGATTGATGGAGTGATTCAAGGGGTAGCCATGGAGCTCTTTTCATGCAGAACAATGGTGGAGATGATGAAGTTCAGTCCATGGCTGACTAAGGTTGGTTTTACAGAAAAATGGTGTGAGTTTCGGACAAGGGTGAGGAGGAAACAAATGTGGAATTTTTGGTTGCTTGCTCGAAGGTTTTGCTAGAAATTTTGTGCAGTTTTTTTCTGCCATGCTCCATCCTATTTGTAGCAGGTTTGACGGGGTATTGGAGGGTATTGTAAGGCTGGTTTTCAACCTTCTTTACGGAGGAAAATCAGAGATGAAATACTGGTTTGAAGTCTAGAAGAAACTGCTTGGTTTTTGGACTTTTAAGCTGCGAATTCTATCTAGAATTTTTCTCTGGTTTGCACATCTTTGTGCAGTCTAAATTTTGGCCAATGTTTTCAGTATTCAAGCTGAGTAAATTGGTTATTTTTCTGGAAGTATTTGAGAGGGAAAGATGGCTGAAGATTTCGACAATTGGACCGATATAAAAGCTAGAAAAATTTTCCAGATTACTACATGAAGAAGATGAATACACATAGGTTGGAGTTTGAAGGTTCAACCATATAGATTAATTCCCTTAGGAACTTTCCATAACTCTTCCCCATTTTCAGTTAAAATTCCATCCTCCAAGAGGCATTTTTGGGGCTTCAAAATCACAGAACCTTGCTGGAATTTTCTGTAAATAAAATGGCTTAGATAAATTAAGGTACTTATTTGATCAAGAATTATGGTAAGCTAGAGACCAAAAAGGGAATGAATCCCTTAGGAATTTTTGTAGGGCACAAGAGTAGGATTAGGACATTCCTTTCATGTCTCCCCTAGGATAACATTCCTACTCCTCCCTAAGGCATGCAAGGGCCGAAAATAGCATACCTATCTAAAATAAAATTTAATCATGCGAAAACCAAAATGATGGAATTTAAACTCAACACCTCAAGAATTTATTCCAAAGCTCTAACCACTGAACCGCAACAACTCTTGTTCTTATTTTCTCTCCCAAATATTTTTCCTATTCAATCCTCAAGCTATCTTTCTATTTCTACCTCAAGCAAAATTACCATTTTGCCATTCTTACTCAATAATCACAATTAAGCCTTCTAAACTATAAATCACATATCTAAAGCATATAAAATAATACAAAAATATATTTATGCATGCAAAAAAATATGATATGCATCCTGACCCCCTTACTCTAGGGTTGGTTTCAATTGGGGTTTCACATAAACCACTCAAGACAAGGTAAATAACTTCGACTCACCTAGTTAGGGCAAATAGATGAGCACCCGTGGGGATGACTGGAAGAGGAGGCAAAAAACCTTATGTGATAGCCAAGGTCATCGCTCTGAATCGGGAAGAGGTTGGAGTTGATTCAATGGTGGTTGAAGGTACGTTTTCTGTACAAGGCCACTCTATTTCTATTTTGATAGACCCTTGATCGACTCATTCATATGTGAACGATAAACGTGCATGCCAATTGTGTTAGGACGAGGTAGAAATGCCTTATACCATGTTAGTGAGTACACCATTGGGGAGGCAGAGAGATGTTAGTTGGGTGGTGCAAGGGTGTGATATTTTGGTCAGGATAGAGATTCTGAAGGCAGACTTTATAATCCAACCCATGAATGACTAAGATCTAATTCTGGGTATGGATTGGTTAGCAAAACATGGAGCAAGAGTGGATTGCAAGGTTAGAATGGTGCGGTTTGTTAGACCTAGAGCTAGTGCATTAGAGTTTAGCGAGAAGAAGGTAAAGGAGTTGAAATTTTATATAGCAGGAGCAAAGGCACGAAAGATGATAAAGAAGTGTTGTGTAGGGTACCTGGCTTAGCCTAATGAATAAGCCAAAGGATTAGTGTATATTGGAAAGTACCAAGGTGGTGAAGGAGCTCGCAGATGTATTTCTGACCGAACTCACTTCTCTTCCATCTTCTCAGGAAGTCGAGTTCACTATCGATCTAGTTCCTGGAGCTGAGCCGATATCGAAAACTCCTTATGGATGGCACCCACAGAGTTAAAGGAATTGAAGGACCCGCTGGAGGTATTAGTTAAGTAATGGTATATAAGACCCAGTTCTTTGTTTTAGGGAGCCCCAGTATTGTTCGTTTAGAAGAAGGATGGGATGCTGAGGTTGTGCATAGACTATAGAGGGCTGAATAACCTCATAAAGAAGAACAAGTAACCCATGCCTTACATTGATGAGTTGTTCGATCAGTTGTAAGGCTCCTGTTACTTTTCCAAGTTGGATCTCCGATAAGGTTATTACCAAGTGCGGATCAAGGAAAAGGATATTCCCAAAAAAATATTCAACAATAGATATAGCCACTACGAGTTTGTGGTGATGCCATTTGGAGTAACTAATACACCTGCAATTTTCATAGATCTTATGCAAAGGGTTTTCCAGCCGTACTTGGATAAGTTCATAGATGATATTTTGATTTATTCTAAATGTCTGGAGGAGCATGCGGAGCATTTGAATTTGGTACTAGAAAATTTGAGAGAGCATAAACTCTATGCTAAATTTAGCAAATGTGAGTTTTGGTGGCCTTTCTTGGTCACGTGATATCTAAAGATGGAATTAAGGTGGACACAACAAAAGTTGAAGCTATCTCAAATTGTAAACAACCGAGAGAGAAACTTTTCTCGGTCCACTAGATTGGTAGGATATTACCATCCGTTTATCAAGAACATTACACAGGCTACGCCAATGAATCGATTGCTAAGGAAGAATGTGCCCTACGTTAGGGAGATAAGTGTGAGAAGAACATAAAAGAAGATTGATGACAGCACCGGTGTTAAACCTATTCCTTATACACAGATGCTTCTAAGGAAGGTCAGGGGGTAGTGTTGATGCAAGACAGAAAAGTTATCGCCTATGCGTCAAGGAAGTTGATGCCGCACAAAGTGAACTATACAACACACGACTTAGAGTTGGCTGCGATAGTGTTTGCATTGAAAAAATGGTGACACTATTTATATGGAGCAGAGTACGAAGTCTTCATGGATCATAAGAGCTTGAAGTCTATATCGACGCAAAAGGACTTGAACTCAAGGCGAGAGAAGATGGATGGAATTCTTGAAAGAATACAAGTGTCCTATTTCATACCATCTGGGGAAAGCTAATATGGTAGCTAATGCGCTGAGTCAGAAAGTGAGGATGCCTATTATAAGGGTGCAAGAAATTCAAATAGTACAAGAATTCTTAGGATAAAAGGCAAAACTGGGAGAAGGGAAAATTAGCTTGAGCAACCTCGAAATTGGAGCCCGAACCGAGGGAAGAGATTGGTGAGGTGCAGTAAAGCATTCAAGACTTTCAAACTTTTAAAGTAAAGGAAATCGAAAGAGGAAATAAGGAATTTCGGACTAGCGAAGCTGGAGTGTTGTATTTTCGAGAACATATGTGTATATTGAATGACCTAGCATTGAATAGAAAGATAATGGATGAGGCTCACAAAAGTAAGTATACTATTCATCCAGGAGAAGTGAAGATGTACCACAATTTGAAGAAGGCCAACAGGTGGCCGGGAATGAAAAGGGATGTGGCGCAATACGTCTCTACTTGCCTGTCGTGTCAAAAGATAAACGCGGAACATAAGAAGGCAATCAGATTACTGCAACCATTGCCTATTCCCGAATGGAAGCGGCAAAAGATAATGATGGATTTTGTTACCGGGCTGCCGATGTCAAAACTAGGAATGATGTTGTATGTGTTGTGGTTGACAGGTTGACCAAGGTTGCTCATTTCATCTGGTAAGTGTGAAGGACTATATGGAAAAGTTAGCTAAGATTTACATCCGGGATGTGGTTATATTTCATGGTGTACCGTCGAGTATTTTACCCGACATGGATCCCAAATTTACCTTAAGGTTTTGGACCAAATTCGAAGAGTTAATGGGAACAACTCTGAAGCTTAGCACTTCTACTCATTCGCAGATAGATGGACAATCCAAAATAGTTATCTAGATATTGGAGGATATGCTTAGGGCTTGTGTGTTGGATTTTAGAGATAAGTGATTGGATTGTATATCTTAGGCTGAGTTAGCCTACAACAACAATTATCAGGCATCAATTAGAATGGCACCTTATAAAGCGTTATATGGACGAAAATGTCTAGTACCATTGTACTGGAGTTGGACTGAGGATGGACAAATTAGAAAGTCTGGGGAGATGAATATTGAAGAAATTGCAAATAAAGTAAAGAAGATAAGAGAGAGGTTGTAAGTCGACGTGAAAGTTAAGCCAACAATAGAAGAAGAGAGTTGGATTTTCGAGTAAGAGATCAGACTTTTCTAATGATAATGCCTAGGAGAGCAATTTTAAAGCATTATAAAAGAGGGAAGCTGAGTCTTAGATATTTAGGACCATTTTCGGTGATCGAAAAGGTTAGACCCGTAAGGGTTAGCGAAAATTCATTATGCTTCCATGTGTCCCAGTTAAAGAAATACAACCCTAATCCGGAGAATGTATTGAATGAGGAGCCATTGATTAATCAGCCTAACCTAAGCAATTGCGTTTTAGACATATTATGGCTAATTCTCATCAGCAATCCACAATGCCTTCATCGGAATCATTCGATCAGCCTATTGTTCGAACTTTGTGGAGGAGCTTTTATTGCTACCATGATGACATCCAAGAGGACCCAGGTTACTCTCCCTAAGCAATAGGAGGTGCAGATTTCATCTCCTCCCCAGGTATCCTAGTTGACATCCACTTCTCTAACCATCATGCGACAGGCTATGGAGTAGTGTACAGGCAAACTCTTTCAAAGCCTTATTCCACAGTTTGCTACAGTATTCTGACCTTTACTTTGGAAAAATCTTCATAATTTTGAACGAAGGCAAAATGCTCAGGGGGCACGGTCAGGTAAGTGTGTATCCTCCCTCATCCTTTACTACATCTTGTTATGGGTCGGTACAATTATTGTGCCAAGAGCAGTCTATGCTGATGCCAGGGGACACTAAGGGAATCCGAGGTTGAATGCATCTGGTGTGGTTCCTACGGAAGCTTTCCTAGGAAGAACTCCACGATATATGATTGCATGGACTTGGGTGCCAATGGGAGCACAAATGTTCTGTGACTAGAATGCTACCCCACACAAGAATGTTGGGTTTTCGTATGGGGGACCTCAGAGTTACATCGCAACAGTTCCGACTGCGTATCTCGTTACGAACATGGTTTTTCCAATGCAAGGGGCAGGGTATCCTAAGATGGCTTCATTTCCCAGACAAAGTTGTCGACCTACCATGGTTGGTTCCCCCATCCAGAGTCAACAGCCAATGCCATTAGTTGATATCAGCTCAATAACGGAGGTAGTGCATTGACAGGCCAGAGATCGACCAATATATCACAAGTCGTACCCAGATTAGGTAGATTTCATGGCAGTACTACCACGAGGATTTAAATTCCTTGAGTTCTTTATATTCATCGGAGAGGATAAAAAGTCTACTACGGAGCAAATAGGGAGGTTCACAGTACAGTGTGGAGAGTTTGAGAATAGTGATTGGCATAAATTATAGTTATTCTCTTTATCCCTTACAGGGGCGACATTTACTTGGTATGCAAACCTAATGCCAGGTTTCATGCATTCAAGGGCCGATATGGAACAAATCTTTCATGAGCGTTTCGTTAAACCGACACCTGAGGTATCCATAGTTGATCTTTTGGCAATTAAACAGAGATCATCTGAAGGCATCTCAGAATTCATGAATCACTTTTGGAAAACTAAGGCCAAATGCACCACCCAATTACCAGAAATGGAGTGTGCCCGAATAGCCATCAGTAAGAAGAATGCATCCGCAACTTAAAGAATGCCTTATCCTATAGGATTTTTCTGATCTCAAGCTGTTAAGATAAAAGAAACGATTAAGGAAAAAGAGAAAAAGGTGCTCAGTCAAGTTTTCTCAAGGGTAAATATTATATTGGTAGTGGATGATGCTACTAATAATGAGGATGAACAATTACTAGATGTGATGGCAGTCGAATTATTACAAGGTGCATCTTACACTTGCCCTTTTCTGAAGCCTGGCAAAGGGAAGGAGAAAACTTCTCCAGCAGGCCCATCCACATATACATTTAATATAATCTAGGGCTGAGCAAATCTTTGATTAAATTGTTAAAGATAAGCAGATTCATCTACCGTTTGGTCACAAGCTTTTTAGGCTAGAGGAATTGAATGGCAAGAAATACTGTAAGTGGCACAATTCGTTTTCCCATAATTTTAAAAGCTGTGTGGTTTTCAAGAACACAATATAGAAGGTATTACAAGAGGGAATGAAGGGTAAGATTTACTGATAAACGAGAAGAAACCTTAGTCAATATAGATACATTCCCAACAGCAGATGCAAGCACGGTGCAGACATGCGAAGAAGACAAGGAGCATGAGCTGGGAGATTCTCCTATCAAGAGGCAGTTGGAAGAAAACAAACTAACATTCTAGAGGCTAGATGGTCAGCCATCTGTTTTCGCCTGGCTTATAGTTCTGACCTTCGCTGCCCATTTCCATGGGAAGGATGAGAAATTTACAGTGCATGTGCATTGCAAAAAGCCGTTCTTTTCAGGCCATCATTCCTAGCTCACGAAAACAAAAAAATGACGGGAACAAAAGAGATGGGCTCAGCAGAAACAAGCATTGGAAGAACAGTTGGAGAGACAGGTATGTGCTTCCACGAGTCAGAATATGCTCAACAATCATCTGTCACAATTTCGAGCCAAGGCCGAGCAAGAAATAGTAGAAGAAGATTATTATGCAACAGAAGAAGTGGCCGTTGAGCTCATCGAGTTTAAAGTGCCATCGGAAGGGGTGTTCTTTCTGATTCTTATGACAGAGCATTTGAATCTACTCAAACCGCTGTACATTAAGGCACAAATCAATGGAAGACCTTTCTCTCGATTTTTATTGATGGAGGAGCTGTGTTAAATGTAATGCCATTGACAACTTTAAGGTGGTTGGGTAAGGATCTCCACGATCTAACTCTTACTGATGTACAAATGCTTAATTTCACCGGGGAGGCTGTCAAGGCAGAAGGGGTTATCATTTTTGAGGTGCCCGGAGGATCCAATGCTAGTAAGACTATTTTCTTTGTAATCACGGCAAAGCCGGCATATTCTGTCTTACTTGATAGGGATTGGAGTCATGTGATTCACTATGTTCCATTAACACTTCACCTAATAATGTTGATCTAGGATGGAGAACAAATGGAAAGGATACCGGCCTATCCCAATTGGTTTTTCGCAGAAGTGCACATAAATAAGATTGTGTTCTATCGTTTTACATTTGAGCCAACCATTACTCCAAGCTTACCATAGCTCATAACTAGATCACAATAGAAAGGCTGGAGGATCAATGTCCAAAAACAGAGGACCTTGACGCTCAGCAAGCACCTGGTTTCGTTGCTCAGCAAGCACAATTTAACGGAAGTGGACATTGGGGAACCTGGGGAGAATAGAACCATAAAGGTAAGCTTGTGTTTAACTTTCGATCAGTGGAATGCTCTAACGGTACTAGTTTATAGATACAAAGACTGTTTTTCTTGAGATTATCATGAGATGCCAGGACTGGACAGAGGTATTGTAGAGCATTGCTTGCCAATCAAAAAAGGTTTCAAGCCTTATAAACAGCCTGCCCAGCATTTTAAACCTGCTCTCTTACCCAGGGTCATGGAGGAAATTGAGAGGTTACTTCGTTGTGGTTTTATCCATACCTACTGATATGCAAATTAGATATCCAACATTGTGCCCGTCATTAAAAATAACGGCTAGCTGTGGGTTTATATTGACTTTAGAAATCTGAATTTGGCCACCCCGAAGGATGAATATACCATGCCAATGGCCAATATATTGGTGGATTCTGCTGCAGGAAACCAATTCTTAATCTTCATGGAAGGATACAACCAGCTATTTATAGCTGAAGAAGATACCACGAAGATAGCTTTTCGTTACCTAGGATCTATTAGTTTATTCGAATGGATAGTTATGCTTTTTGGATTAAATAATACTGGATCTACATTCCAAAGAGTCATAAATGACGAACCTTCTATTCCATGACCTCATCGGCAAAACTATAGTGGTTTATATTGACGATTCAGTGATTAAGTCGTTCACTTTTTGCATCGCCTACAATGGTTGCAGCAGGCTTTCCGTAGAATGTACCAGCACCGATTAAAAATCAGCTTGACCAAATGCGCCTTCAAAGTTTTAGCCAAAAACTTCCTCGGATTCTTATGTATCAAAGAGGGATTGAGGTGGATTAGAACAGGGTAATGGATATTCTGCAGGAAAGGCCACCGCAAACCAAAAAAGAGCTGCAAAGTTTGCAAGGAAAACATAACTTCCTGCGATGCTTTTTGGCAAACATTGTAGGTAAGCAGAAGGTATTCTCTTCTTTGCTTTGTTTAAAGTCATCATTGGACTTCTTTTGGCAATCAGAGCATCAAAGGCATTTGATTAGATCATGTCAGCTTTGTCATGACCGACAATTTTGGTACCTCTATGAGACAAGGTACATTTGAAATTACATATTTCTGTGGCACCAGAGTCTATCGACTATCTGCTGGCTCAAGACGATGCTCAGGTTGCCATCTGGAAGATTTCAAGTGAATACAAATATACTAACCCTGTGTTATAGGACAAGTTACAAGAAGTGCGAGAGCTATTGCAAAACTTCTCATAAGTCATCTTGACTCATGTTCCTCGAGGTGAGAACCGAGGGGCAAACGATTTAGCTCAAATAGCTTCTAGTTTCAAGAAAAGAGTTGGGATAATAATGTGTTAACAGATGTCGGAAAAGAGATCTGGAGGTGGCCTTCTCCAGAAGACTCACTCTAACTCTTCAAAACTAATACCACTAGCCTACCCCTACTGAGTACTCAATGCTCCCCATTTAGGGGTAGAATCATTTCCCTTATTCTATATTCATTGCTTACCTTAAAATTGCAAAACATGGCTTTTCACAAGAGGTTTTCCAAAACGTTTAGTAAGAGTGTAAGAAATCATTTCTCAGTTTAAAACCATTGAGAGTTGACAAATTTATTAGAAAGTAGAATATCATCGTTCCCAAATCAAATATCAAAACATCACAGTACAACTCATCATGTTAAACTAATGATTCAATCTTCTTTTCAATCATCATATTGACATCAATTCAAATATCAATGTAGAAAATACATGCAAACATGTAACAATTATCAAAATAATTATGCAGGGTCTTACTTGGATAATTCAACAACTAAGCCAAAATCAACTGATTGCCCTCACTTCAACTCTTTCCTTATCTAGTATAAACAATTCCTAATTTAGAACACAAACTACACATTACCCATCCACTATGAATTCATGGCATCTAAACTGATTAACTTATCATATTACATTCATAATTTCCCCTTGTCCTACCATTTATCATAATACATGCATTCGCCTAAATTATGCCCCAATGTAATAACTCCAACATTCAACCAGTATTTAATCATCATAATATGTCCATTTAAACTCAAAAGATACCATCTTAGCCAACATAGCATAGATCATGGCTCATCGTAACCGAGATATAATATTATCCCATCAAACATGCATTGGCTATTTCCCGCACCATTATATTTAACTAGCTAATCCATTTATGCTTTCATGCTAGTCTCTACAAGCATTCTTAAATCAATAATTTAAACATCAATGCCATTTGAACCAGCAAATATAGTGTCTTAGATACCTCTTAGCGAAATGGACTCAAGAAGCAAGACAACTTTTTGGTGATCAGCTTGAGTTTCATGGAGAAGAGAAGTAGTTGGTCCGCCTAAAAGCTCTTAATCAAGATTCACCATGAAAAGGGAGAAATTAGTCCATTTAGACATGATTTAGGAGGGAAAAAGAAAGGAAGGATGAAAGGAGAGATGGATAGAAAGACTGGATGTTGCTTACCAAGTGTTGTTTCAGTTTTGCACTGATCTTGGAGTGTTGGCCGAAATTTTGAGAAAAGTAGAAGGTTGCTTATTTTGTGAGTTTGAGAGGTTTATAGAGTGGAAATTTCATTGGTTTGATGAATGGGAAAGGTTGGGTTTGGGTGTTTGATTGTTTAAAGGAGTTCTATCTTCGTTGTGCACTCTTGATAACAAGAACATGGTTGGATAGCATTACGTCCTTTCTTGTTAGCCAAAATTTGCCACTGGTTTCGAGGTATTGATGGCTATATTTTGAAGCTTAATGTGGCCAAAAATCTGGAGAGAATAAGAGAGAAGAATAGGTTGGAGAGACTCCACTTCATCATGGTGGACAAGGACCAATACTAGAGCAAGGGACAAGAAGCTTCAAGCTAATTTTTAATTGATCATCAAATAATGCTTAAGGATGAAGGAGGATTGGAGGGTTGAGGAAGCAAGCCAAGAGTTCGTGTTGATGGCCATCCGTGAAGGACCCCAACAAGAACTTAAGCCGTCAGCAAAAGGGGATGAAATTTGACAAGAGAGGCTTCCAAAGGACAACCGGCGCTTGTTCCATGCAGCCAAACTGGCATCGGTTCCATTCTATCCAAAACCAACACTCAAGCAAATGAGAACCGGCCAAAGATAGAACCAAACCGACATCGGCTTGATGTCCCAAACCGGCACCGGCTTTCCCTTGGGCCACCACCGATTGCTCTGTGTTTTAATGCTTTTCTCCGCCTTTGTTCACTTTTAAGTGTTTGTAAAGACTTATTTTGACCCTAAACTATAATTAAACCTCAGGGATTACTTAGTTAGGGTTAGGATAGTATAAATAGCACATTTGTTGATTTGACAAGATAACACACTTCACTTTAATTCAAATTTGAGAGAGAATCTTAAGAGGCCCTAGCCTCCTTGTTCATTTTGTTCAAGACCAAGCTTAAGGGTTAGTCCTCCTTTTGTAAGAGTCTCTAAATCTTTTGGATAATCCAATGTTGTCTTCTTTGAATGGGTCTTAGTTCCGTTGTTCTTCTAAGGTTTATTTGAAATTTAATATTTGGGTGCTTATCTTCTCTATTCTATTTGTTCTTGCTTACCTTTGTTACTTCAAGGATATTAGGGTGAGAATATAGTAGAACTTTCTACTCATCTTGAGGTTCTTTGAGGCTTTTTTCTTCAAGGGTTTGAAAGAGTGTAAGTAGTTAGGTTATTTTATCCTTTGTCACAAGAAGAAATCTCTGTTTTGGGTTCCATTTCCTTGACTGAACACACGGCCACCAAAAATACCCACAACACCAAGAAAAGCCACACAAGAAGTCGTATTAAAGAGTTTGGTATTAGAGTAAGGAAAAGCTCGATTCCCATCAAAGCTTGAAAACAAGAAAAAGAAGCCCTACAAAGTGAAGAAAAGAGAAAAACAAAAAATCCCGTAACTCGAGAAAATTGCTCCAAAAAATCTTGAAATTTTTGTTGTATCTTGATTTTTCTGTTGAGAAATTGCTTCTTGATGTTATTATCATCCTTGGGATCAAATTTGTCTTGTGATTATGTTTAAATTTGGCTTGAATATGGGTGAAAATTCTGGTTGCTCTTGTGTGACGAGGTTGCAGCCAAGGTGTTTGATAAATGTTCCAAGAGAGTGTTTTTGGCTATAGTTGGGAACTTTGATTCTTGATTTTTATTCCTTGGGATTTTGTGGCTTAGTATATCACTAAATTATTGAATTCCATGTCCATTGAAATCAAATTTTCTATTGCACCTTTGTGATCAACTTGTTCTTCATCATCCTAGTTCTATTTGTTCTTGTTTTCTTTGTTCTTGATAATTCTTGTTTATTTTTTACTTAGAAGTGTTCTTTTACGTCTAGTGCTTGCTCTTGAGTTGATTGAATCAATTTATCTTGAAATTCTTGGCTTAAAACTTAATTGCTTGGAGGTGCCCAACAAGTGTTTGTTGAAATTCCCCTAAGACCCACTAGTTGGAAATTCCTTTTGATTTGTGTGATTCACTTAGTTGGACTAAGTGTTAAGCTATTGGGGAGAATTTTGACTGAACAATAAGGCTTGAGTGTTGAGAAAAAGGTAAAAGGGAGAGCCTTTATAAAAAATTAAAAAAAAAAAAAGCCTAAGAGAGTAAACACGATGGTGGAGTGATCAACCTTGAGAGCCAACACACAAGGAAGTGCAGCGAGGATCGATTTTTCTTTCTAATCTCTTATTTTGTAGGTATAGACAAGTAAATACTCTACCACCATGGAGATCTCTAGGCCTAATACAAGTGGACCTAGTAGACCTCAAGAAGAACCAATTAATGCTAGGGGATTGCGTGAGGACTTGCAAGCCATGATGAGGACTATGCAAAGCAAATTTCAAAATCTGACAAGGGAGTTGATAAACCATCTTGGCCAATCTTCTGCCGTAGCACAAATGAGGGGCCAAGAACAATTTGAAGTACCTAGCCCTAGAATGAGGGATGGTGATGCCCACACTCCTCCATTACATGCCCAATAAGGGGAAGAATGGGACGAACATTCAATTGGGGGATTCCAACAAGATCCTATAAGAGGGGGAGTTCATGGAATGAGAGGAGAATGAGGTAGAGGATAAAGAAAGAATGGGGGAAACAATCTAAGGGGGCTAGAAAGAGAATTTGAGGGAGTCGATGAGTGGTATGAAGGAGAATATGTTGAGGCCTTTGGGGAACAACCTAGAGGATGGGGTAATAGAGGAGGAATGAGAGAAGGAAATAATGTGGAAAGGGAGTTGAGCCATTTAAATTGAAAGTGCCCACATTTTATGGCAAGAGTGTCCTCGAAAATTATTTTGAGTGAGAAAGCAAGATGGAGATGTGAAACCCCACCTAAAGCCAACCCTAGAGTAAGGGGGTCAGGAATGCATATCATATTATTTTGCATGAATATATGTGTTTTTGAATGATTTTATGTTCTTCAGAATCTTGGATTATAGGTTTAAATGCTTAGTTAAACTTATTGAGTTGGAGGGGTAAAATGGTAATTTTGCTTGAGGTCAGAATAGGAAGATAGCTTGAGAAGTAGATAAGAAAAATATGTGGGTGAGAAAATAAGAACAAGAGTTAGTGTGGTTTAGTGGTTAGAGTTTGGTAAATTAATTTCTAAGGTCATGAGTTCAAATCCCATCATTTAAGCTTTTATCATGATTATCTTAATTAAGTTTGAATTTTTATTTTCTTGCATTCCATTAAAACTAATAGGAATGATTGTCTTAAGGGAGACATGAAGAGAATGTCCTAATATTATCCTCATGTCCTAAAAGAATCCAGAAGAATTCTTGTCCAACTTATTACCTCTAGCTTTGTCCTAGCATTTTCATATTTCAAATAAACTAAAATCCATTAAATCTTTTTGTTTGAATTCCAAGAAAATTCTGTGATAATGTCTTCCCCTTGAATTTCGAAAATCATCTTTGGGGAAGGGAGGTTGACCGAAAAATAGGAGGGGAAATAGGAAGGGTTCCAAGAGAAAATCAATCACCATGGAAGGACCTTCAAATCTATCTTCAAAATGTTCATGCTTTAGTGGTAGGAAATCTAGAAATTTTCCAGATTTGTTGCAGCCCTTCTCTTCAAAAATTCAGGCCACAAACCCAATCATTTGCTGCCAAGAAAATGGTCATTTCAAGTGGCTTGGAAGCTGGAAAAATTGTGCAATTTTCAGACTACACAAAACAGCACCAAACCAGAAATTTTTCTGGGCAATTCGCAGCTCTTCATCAAGGAAATGAAGCTGTTTTTAGTTCATCTTCAAGCCAGCAAACTTCTCTGCATTTGTCTAGAAATGAGGCTGAAAAACCACCCTTGGAAGACCCTCAAATAACCCTGAAGAACCCCTGAAAAACCGAGCCAAGAAGGTGCGAAAATCCAGTACCAAAATTCTGCAATTATCGGAAAAGCCATGAACACTTGAGAACAGAATTTTTCCAGCCTTGTTCCTTTCTAGCCTAGGACCGAAAGTCACCTTCAATCCCTGTAGAATTTGGCCTTGCTCAGCCATACTCTGAACACCATTAAACCCACACTTACCTTGAAGCATAAGGACTCCATGGCTGCACCACAAAGCACTCCTAAGATCACTCCATTCAAACTCCATTTGAACATCAAATAATTCCAGCATTTCACTCCCATAAATCACTCTTGCATTAAGCTGAAATAACCAGAATTTTCTCTGCCTTTAAGGACTGAATTTTGGCCAGCCTTGATCAACAATAACCCTCAACCATTTCAGCAAAAACATGCTTGTTCCAGCCGACACCATTAAAGCTCCAAGACACCTCTCCTGATCAAACACCATAGCTGATCTTTTACCTTAAAAATCTCCACCATTTCCTCCATTTAAATTTCAAATAAAATCTGATTTCTCTCTCGCACAAATCTGAAAACCGAAACCCTCAATCACATCCTACCATTCTGCCAGCCTTCTATCAGAAATCGTGCAGCAATTCTTCCAGTTTCTCTCCATTTTCACCTAAAACACCAAGAACACCAAGAACACACACTAAACTTCTTCAAGCCAAAACTAACTCCGAACACCACCAATCACTCTCAAATACTCCCGACCATCTCTACATAATCCCTAGACTTCATTTCTGCCATTTATAACAGAAAATCTCGCAAGCAAAAATTTTCAACCGGATCAAAAAATCACGGTTTCATGAAGACCTCAAGAACATCAACAAGGTAAAACAAAAACAATCTTCTTGTTCAGCTTCTTCCATTCAATTCTTAATACCCCTATCTAATGCTCTCTTTCTTTGTCTCTCTCTCTCTCTCTCTCACCCTCTTCTATCCGAAATGGTTGATCAAACCATCAACCATGAACGTTGTTTCATTGGATGATTCAAGTCATTCCATCGTGCGTGGACCTTCTTTGATCTTCACCAAAGGACTCGACAATCAAGTATTCATTCTTAAATTTCTCTTATTAAATTCTGAAATCATGTCTCCTAGTTGATGATAGAGAAATGGATTATGATTGGGAGATTGAATATATGCATGTGGATTAGGGGATGAAGTTATGACATGATGATGGTTGTATTTGACTAGGATGTATGTGTTTTCCTTTCGAATCAATATATGTTCTTCATGCTTGATGAATTTAATGGATATTGAAACATGATTAGATATTATGACACCAAATGTGATAAAGCTTATATGATCTTATTTTCCCATGGAAACCATGATTGATGATTATGCTTAGTAGGATTTTGGCCATGTGATAGTATGAGATAGTTCAAGTGTTTGTTCATGAATAGATTAATTTCTTGTTCGATGATGGAGAATGGGATCATGAATCTTTTTTTAGCAATAGGAAGACCGTGATGTAAGATTATTTTCTTGTAAATTCTAAGCTATATTCATTAGCAAATTTTATTACATAAATTAAAATTACTACTATATTTTTCTTCAAAATATTTCGAAACACTAGGGGATTTGTAGTAGAATATTAAATCAAACTATTAATATTTTTATTAAACGAAAATTTAAAATAATTTATTAATAAATTTTAATTATTATTAATTATTTATTATCTCTTCGAAATTAATTAAAAAATTATTATTTATTTATTTATAATAAAACTACTTTTAAATTTCTTAATATTAAATAGTAATATTAAATAGGACTTAATAATATTTAAAATTCAAACCTTGGTTTATTTATTAATAATGACACTCAAGAATTATTATTTGAGTCTATAATTTATTAACAATTATTTTAGAACCCCTAGTTATTTCAATCTATCAAACTAGACTTAGTTTGTAAAATTCTTCAACATCTAGCCTTAAAGCTTAGGACATTAAGATCATGGTTAGTCATGGATGTATCTAGTTAAGCTAAGAATTATTTATGTAAGGCAGGTATAGCTTCAATGTGACCCTATGTTTTGTGTTTACCCCAGGCAGGGGTTAGGTCGGCCTTGGAAGACTTTTGTGTAGAGCAAGCAAAGAAGCAGGTAAGCTCCTGCATGGAGTTTTTTGAAGATCAAAAGTTATTGTGGCAAGCAAACGCAATGTATATGGACATTTATTTGTAAAGGCAATTAAGGACTGTTTTCTTTTCCCTTTTTATTTCAGTCAAGCAAATCATTTGGAAATTGAACAAACAGTTTTACACAAATCTAAACTTTTTCTAAAATCCAACTTGACTAGACTTTTGGAAACCCTTAATTGCTATTTCCAAATTAAGCAAAGTTTGATCAATTTTCTCCCAAGTGGAACAATCAACGTTGAGTACTCAATAAGGGTAGACCACCAGGACTAGTCTTTGAAGGGTTAGGGTAAGTCTCTCGGTAGGTGGCCACCTCTGAAGGGTGAGTCCTTCCTGGATAGGACGCCAGTCCGGTAGGTCATGCCGGTCCGAGCTAGCAAGTTTTAGTCATGTGGACTGTGTATCTCCGGAGTAAACAACCGGTAAGTTTGGGTGTAGAGATGGAGGAGTATCTCACCCGGTAGGCCGTACACCTACCTTTAGTCAGCATTGCACAAAGTGTGGCATTCTGACTGTTGTTGGTCATGGGGCCCAACGTGAGTTAACCCATGGATACCCATTTGAGTGGTTGTATTTATTGTGCACATGTATGATTTGAAAAGTGAAACACCACTCTTTATTTTCAACACGTATTTATTGCTTGCCAGCACTTTTCCTTATGAAACTTTTATAATCTGCATACATGAATTATTTTACCTGAACCACTCAAAACACACACAAGCTTACTGAGATTTTTATCTCACCACCTTTTATGCCATGTTTTCAGGAAGATCCTGCTGTGGAGATCATTAGCTAGAATGTTGCCTTGCTTGAAGACTCTTGTTATTTACTTTAAGTATTGTTTGAGAGATTGTTGCGAACAATTTATTTTGGATTTGTGCCAGTATTTATCTTTTGGGTTGTAATAAATTTAGTTTTAAAATCTTTAGTTTTATTTTATTTTCATGTAACCTAGTTATAAAGACTCCTTGTCCTTTGGACGGGGCGACATCCCCGGCCCTGTTGCGCCTAGATAGTGGGGTGTTACAAGTGGTATCAGAGGCTAGGTTTAGGCAAGTATTGATAGCATATGTTTTTATTTATTAAGTTCAAATCTTTTGTTTGACCGGTCTTGTTTGTGTTGTAGGATGGTTAGAATGATTAGAAAAGTAAGGAAAGGACAGCAATGGCATCCTCCCATTCCTATCTACCCGAAGGACCTACCTGTGCCTTAACCAGTGCCTCAGCCTGCACCTCAGCCTGCACCACAGCCAATCATTGCCCTGGATGATAGTAGTGACGATAAGGTCCAGATCATTGAGCCACCTCCCATACCCGTGATCGACCTGGTTACTGATAGTGAAGATGAGGAGATAGACATGGAATATGTTCCCCTCCCCCCTAGTCCCATAGTTGATTTAACTGCTGACAGTGATGACCTAGGGGAGATAGATTATGAATCTCCACCTAGACCTTCCTTTGTAACCCCACCCAATCAGTTTGAGATTGGGGAAAGTTCTAGGAGAGCTGGGAAGGAGCCAATAGATGGGTTTGCCTGTGGGGCTGGGATAGACTTCACTAGGAATTCTGGGGGATGGATATATGATGCCGACATTGAAGACTCTGATGAGGATTAGGAAGGCCAAGTTCTGCTTTGTGTAAGACGTTTTATTTACCATTTTCAATAAACTCCTATGTTAGGAGTCTATTCACCTTTACTGCTTTATTTCAAAATTTATGCAAATAAGAGTACCTAGAGTACTCTAAGTTTTGAGGAAATTTATGTGTCATTCTTTATACAAAATTGCATCCCATTTCCTTTCGCTTTAAGTTGAATGTGAATGCATGCTCAATTTGGATATTTTCAAACTTTGATGCATAAACTCATTATTTGGAGAAATGGTTTAGAATGGCACCCAAACATCGTGCAGCCACATCCAGCAGAAGGGTTCCTGAGGTAGAGCCCGTGACACCGGAAATGGAAACAACTCAAAGGACGTCACCAAATCAAGGGGATGAGAACGAAATGGGGCCAGAAATGGGATCGGAAGAACCGGTTGGTGTGACTATGACGCAAGCATTCCATAAAATGACCGAGATTCTGCAAAACTTGACTGAGCGGAGGAATCCGAAAGGGGAAGATGAAGCGTTGGAGCAATTTCTAAAATTTCAACCGCCTATCTTCTTGGGAGAGGCTGAACAAGACCAAAAAGCGAAACAATGGGTGGAACAAATGGAGGACATTTTTGCCACGCTCAGTATATCGAAAGACGTATGGTGAAGTTTGTCGCATTCCGACTAAGGAGTCCAGCTCGGGGATGGTGGCAAAGGGTTCAGGATGATTGGGAAATGATTGACCAAGACTGGACGTGGGCTAATTTCGTGGAAGCATTCCGGGCAGAATATATCCCTCAGTGGATAGTCGAGAAGCGGGAAGAAGAGTTTCAAAATCTGAAGCAGGGAAGCATGACGGTAGCCCAATACGCAGCGCAGTTCACGCAGCTGTCAAAGTATTTCAAGAGGCTGGTGGATACTGAACAGAACAGAACAAGGCAATTTGTTAAGGGATTAAGGCAAGAGTTAAGAAGGGCATTAGCACCTTCTCCGCCGACGACTTATTCGGGGGCTGTGGACGCAGCCACCCGTACTGAGAATGAAGACCGCAACCGATTGGCTTCCCGACCATTCATACCGACAAGATCGCCGGCAAGACCTTTTTAGAGGCAGCAACCTAACAAGCGTCCTGCCAACCAGTAATGGCAGAATCGGGGAAAGCAAGCTCGAACAACGCTAGTTGGTCCAGTGCAGAATCTTCCTTTATGCCGGCACTGTGGAAAAAGGGGCCACATTGAGAAAAATTGTTGGTCCAAAGGAGGAGAGCGGAAATGCTACCACTGTGGAGATCCGAGCCATGTACGGAACACCTGCCCTAAGCTTCTCCGATTGGACTGGGGAACCCAGCTCAGAACCCGGGGCCGAATCGAGCCAATACCTCAGGAGCTTCCAGGAGTGGACCGCAGAAGCCGCAGGTGAAAGCAAAAGTTTTCTCTCTCAACTGGGAGGAGGTTGGGGCTTATGTAGCAGTAGTGGAAGGTACGTTTACTATCCAAGGTCGTTCCGTTAATGCATTGATAGACCCTGGATCTACCCATTCCTATTTAAATAAGAATTGTGCATATCAATTGGGTTGGGATGGAGTAGAACTACCTTTTACCTTGATAGTAAGTACGCTTTTGGGGAAAATGGTGCAAGCGGATCGGTATATGCAGAATTGTAAAGTTGAAGTAGGGAGAGAAAGCTTGGAGGGAGACCTAATAGTTTTAGCTATTGATGATTATGATTTAATATTGGGGATGGATTGGTTAGCGAAGCATGGTGCTAGGGTAGATTGTAAGAATAAGTCGGTTCAGTTCATTAGACTAAGGTGTGATGTGTTGGAGTTCAATGGTGGGAAAGTAAAAGAATTGAAGTTCTTGATAGCTGGGGCTAAAGCTCGGAAATTGTTGAGGCAAGGATGCCAATGATATTTAGCTTATTTGATAAAAAAGCCGAATGACCAATGCACTCTGGAGGATACTGAGGTGGTGAAGGATTTTCCTGACGTGTTCCCGGCGAAACTCACTTCTCTACCTCCCAATCGAGAAGTTGAGTTCACTATTTATCTAGTCCCCGGAGCGGAACCGGTGTCTCGAACTCCGTATCGAATAGCACCGGCAGAGCTGAAAGAATTGAAGGAGCAACTAGAAGAATTGGTGAGGCAAGGTTTTATCAAACCTAGCACGTCACCCTGGGGAGCACCTGCGCTCTTTGTGAAGAAAAAGGACGGAACTCTAAGGTTGTGTATTGACTACTGGGGCTTGAACAACCTGACTATCAAGAATAAATATCCTCTGTCGTTAATTGACGAGCTGTTCGACCAGCTGCAAGGATCCAGTTGTTACTCCAAGCTAGATTTAAGGCAAGGCTACTATCAAGTGAGGATAAAAGAGGAAGATAGTCCTAAGACGGCTTTCAATACAAGATATGGTCATTACGAGTTTGTAGTGATGCCTTTCGGGGTAACCAATGCACCCGCGGTATTTATGGATTTGATGCATCGAGTGTTCCAGCCTTACTTAGACAAGTTCGTGGTGGTCTTCATCGACGACATACTTATATACTCCAAGAGCCCGGAGGACCATGTAGAACATTTGAAGTTGGTACTAGAAAAGCTAAGGGAGCACAAGCTTTACGCCAAGTTTAGCAAGTGCGAGTTTTGGTTTGATAGTGTGGCGTTTCTTGGTCATGTGGTGACTAAGGAGGGAATCAAAGTAGACCCAGTGAAGGTTGAAGCCGTATCAGACTGGAAGCAACCAGATAACATCACCGAGATTCGAAGCTTCTTGGGATTGGCAGGCTATTACCGGAGGTTTATTAAGGGATTTTCAACACTAGCATCTCCTATGACCCCCTGTTGAGAAAGGACATTCCCTTTGTATGGAATGAAAAATGCGAGAAGAGTTTCCAAGAATTGAAGTGGAGGTTAATGACAACGCCTGTGTTGAGTCTGCCGGAGGCAGATAAACTATACACCCTATATACTGATGCCTCAAAGGAAGGCTTGGGAACAGTTTTGATGCAAGATATGAAGGTGATCGCCTATGCTTCCCGAAAACTGAAGCCGCACGAAGTCAATTATCCCACGCATGATCTAGAGCTGGCTGCCATTGTGTTCGCAGTAAAGAAATGGCGACACTATTTGTATGGGACAGAATATGAGGTGTTCACTGATCACAAAATCCTGAAGTACATCTTCACCCAGAAGGACTTGAATTTGAGGCAGCAAAGATGGATGGAATTTCTGGAGGAATACCGGTGTCCTATCAACTACCACCCCGGGAAAGCCATCGTCGTTGCTGATGCCCTGAGCCGGAAAGTCAGAATGGCCAGGCTAAGAGTACAAGAGGTTAAAATGGTTCAGGACGTGTTGGACAGAAGAGCATAAGTGCATGAAGAGAGGATCATTATTAGTAACCTGAAGTTGACACCAGATCTAAGGCGGGAAATTGTTGAAGCCCAGCAGAGTAATGCGGAATTTCAGCTTTTCAAGGATAAGGAGCTTAAATGGCAAGGCAGTGAATTTCGACAGGACGGAGCGGGAGTATTGTACTTCCAAGATCGTTTGTGTGTACCCGAGGAGCACCAGTTGAGGGACAGAATGTTAGAAGAAGCGCATAAGAGCAAGTACGCCATTCATCCGGGAGAGGTCAAGATGTATAAAGATCTGAAAAAGTCTTATTGGTGGCCTGGGATGAAGCAGAATGTGGTTAAACATGTCTCAACGTGTCTAACCTGTCAGAAAGTCAAAGCGGAGCATAAGAAGATGGTAGGAT